>JAQFYB010007791.1:0-10443 GCA_034694085.1 Pogonognathellus longicornis
CTACATACTTATGAACAGACCTTTTCAAGGAAATCACAAAAAAAATATGCCTTCTCGTCAACAAGCTCACCTTAATTTTTACTCGAGTTTATCGTGTTGCCTCACAGACCGATAGACAGACAGACATATCGCCTCTATAAGACCTCGTGAGGTCTAAAAATGTGCATTGAGTTTTAAAAAATCTGTTCAACTCATTTAGGTACTTTGTTTGCATCTGAAGCGGTTTCGGTGGTCAAATTATTTGAGGACAAAGTTGGATCAGTATGTTCAGTTTCCCTTAACTTCGCTAGATATGACTAGCTACCTATTAAAAAATATTCACGGTACACGCGGATCATCAGGATCGAACCTTTATGATTTAGCCGCAGTCATTGTTCATCATGGATCGGGGTAAGATTGTCAAAATTACAAATTAACAATGCAATTGAAAAAAATTGTTATAAATACATCACTGTCCGGAAAGTCAAAATAGTAAATCAATTTGATGTTGTGAAACAGAGTTGGCTCGGGACATTACACGGCCTTCGCCAAGAAGGATAGCCAATGGTATCACTTCAACGATTCAATTGTAAAGCCAATTGATGAGTCTATGGTGGCTAAATGTAAGGCTTACATTCTCTTCTATACACGTCGAGAGTTTAAATTATGAAAAAAAATCAAATGGCAAATCACAAGCACGCAAGTACTTAATTAACTCACCAATTAGACTACGGTTAAAAAATTCTGAAATCTCGTAAACCTCATTATGTTCGTTATAAAATATGAATCCATAAAGTTATAAACGCTAATTATTAACTATTTCTGTAATTGTTGCGCGTTTGTGCAATATGCAGTCGTTTTCGTAATTTTTTGTTGCAGTGGAGTCCTATCTACGTAATATCAAAAGTTTAATTAATTGTTGAAGCAATTATCGCATAATTTGAATCTGTGTATATTACATATAATTTCCAAAAATTATACAAGTCTATGATTTATTTACGAATCAAACAATAAAAATGCATGTAATAATGCATCATTATATTTCTGAATGATTTGTTTCTGTGTGACTATTCGTAGGTAGTTTGCTTCTACCAAACAACGTGGTATAAAAATAAATTCACTTGATACTTAAATCGATTTTATACGATAAAACAGTGCTGATTCTCTAGCATGTTCTCAATTTCTATTCCGTTCCGCTGTTGTAAAAGCTTGTTAAAAATTCGCTTTTGTGTAAATCTACGATCTTATGCCCATGTGAATGTAATGTTTAATATTTTACATGTACAGTGCCAATTGCCGATACCATTTAAGAATAATTATGGTTTAACCAGGATAACATTTAAAACTTAGTCAGATATATGCATATGTAAATGTAACCATTATCTATAAACCGATGCATTTTAAGAAAAATCCATTAAAATAATTAAAAAATACTGCACTTCAAAGTGTAAAAAAGCAGCGTATTTATATTGAAAAGTTCCAAGTGAAACGAAATTCCGTTTTTCTTTCATAAATTCTAAACACTCTTAATTTCAGGGCATTTTCTGTTATGTTGATATTATGCTGTAGGTTGTCATCAATGTTAATAGTTAACAGCAGAGCAGAATTAATTATTAGTAATTAAAGCCTTGGTAAAGGAATTAAATGTTGGATGGATTATTTATTGACCTGCTGAAAAACAAGGAAATATATGATTTCCTTGTAACATTGTTCAAATATATTGTAGATGTATTTTAAGAATTTTGTTTTAATTAGCAAGCAACGGTAAATATTAATTAGTAATTCATTCATATAAAATACTTACTGATAATTATAATCTAATGGAAAGTAGCGGGGAACTTAATTAACGACTCTCCATTATTTAAAACGAAATACTCTTAATCTAAAAAATACTGAATCTGGTCTGTATGTGTAGCAATAACAATCAAACAATCCATGCCCCATTTTATCACTCGGTTTGTTGGTTTGCTACTTAACTTACCTAGGTAAGTATTTAATACATAATTTAACTACTGCGGTTAAAATAGAGTTGTCAGATATTCATGTACACTGCATCCCGTGTGGGAAGCTTCAGGTATTTAATTGTTATTTAAAGTTGTGGTACACACTACACACCTAGCAAATTGTACAATATTACAGTGTAGTGGAACTTAAGTTAGTTACTTAAGTAGTGGGGTAATGTTAATTATTATAGCTGTTCTTGTGTTTGTGTATAAAAATAATGCAACTGATTGCCGAATTGGTAATGCCTAATGTGATTTTAATTTAATCTTGTTTCAGAATTACATTAGTGCATAATTAGTTAAATATTCCTTCGCAAAATGTACAGTTTCTTAAAGTCTTTTTAAATATTATAGAAAGATTACAACATACATATTCATACTTATTACATATATTATTATTATATTAAAACTATATGATAACTAACTATCTATATTTAGAAGCATTTTGTGATTGATTTATAGTTCAATACGGTTAGTAGTAGCTAATTGTAGAGAATTTGTTGGAAAACTAAAGACAACGATTATGGTAAACCATTAGATTGACTATTTGCATAGGAAAGTAAACATTGTATTATAAAAGGCATTTCTGTGACGATAAATTGTATTAGTTTTGATTTTCATGGTCTCTGTGATTTCCCTTCTATGTAGACGAGAATGCTCCCAATTGACAAGCAGGCTTATTATTAGAATGACATTAATTACTAATGTGTTAGCTTAGCGCAGTTTGTAGAACTCTCACTGTACATTTAACACTTTATTGAAAAATGTAGTTATTTTATTGATACTAGTGTAAGAATACAATACTTATAGTCCCGTGTGTATTATGGTTAAAATTAAAAGACCCAATGTACGATAAATGATGAGTATGTACTTAGTTATGCTAATTAACATTGTCGTGAGTTGTGAGTATGACATTATTAATTGTCACAAATGTCATAGTCATGATGCATTATAATACTTTCCTGTAAAGAAAGTAATGTGTATGAAAAACATCACCCAAGTAAGGTGAAAAACTAAATAAAAATTGTTAGATACCACCGTGTGTCGACATTCTCAAAAGGTGATAGGAGATCACAAAATACTGTAGAAAGTCCATTAAAACTTTAATAAAATGGTCTGACGCTGAAAAACAACTTTTTTTCTCTTCTCTTCATGTCGAAATTTTTATTATTGAATACGGCTACAGCCATTCATTTCATAAATGACTTCCATTATATAATTAGCTTCACCAACAATGATCTGACAAGAGTGTCAAAAATAAACAAAACATATAGTGGCAACATTGACAAGGATTTAGTTGATTCAGTGAGGAACTGCATGGGTTAATTATAAATGTATTTCTGTTTTCTACGAGATCCACATAACATTCAGTCTACTCATTTTTAGTAAAAACGTAAGCCATGGACTCTGAATCTGAAGGAATAAAATAAATATTATATCTGTATATAATAATTATTATTAGTTTATCAGTTTATGTAAGTATGTTGTTAACAAACCTCATTAAAACATCTACATTTTAAACGAATAGAAATAATACGTACACTATTTCCATTTTACATTCCACAGACTCCATTCATCAGTTATCTGCATCCATTCATAGACCATAATAGTACACGTGTATGTATATCTTGTAATTGTAAGTAAAGCGTCTGAAATCTGAATAAAATCCTTATCTTTAAGATTTTATCCAAACGACTGAGTTCACATAATTTTAAAGCGGACATCATTAAAGCCACATCATCATAACCGCCTAAATATTTATATTGTGCCTACTCTGATTGTATCGATCAAGCCAAACATTTTAAACATCTGTATCTATATTTTTGTTACAATTCATTACCCATAATTAATTTGGGTTAATAAAGACGACCGTGGTGTGATGTTAGTATTACACAAATCCACTATTGAATAAACTATTACTGATTTTCTGAGACGATCACTTGTGATATTATTATTATAAGTGTTTCTTTCATGCTGGCTTAATTTAAACGAACTACTAATTATTTAAAAACAATCAGAAGAAATGAATGCTCTACCGCTATTGTTAAGAAAAAGTAAGAAATAAATACAAAACTGACTAATTAGTTGTTCAACTGTTTGTGACTCTTTAACCTCGTCTCTTTGTTGTCTTTGATACAAACCTAACAAAGCTCTTTACGTTAAAACTGATAAAGTAAATATTAACTTTTCCATACATTCGGTTTCATTGTGTACCATATTTTAGTCTAGGTATTTAAATGTTATGATGATTTCCGGTATTTTAATTCGTTTTTTCCTGATCACTTGTACTTCCGAATAATTCTAGTGCTTCGTCGAGTCTTAATTGCAGGGCGAACAAATCTCAGTTTTGCTGATTTGGTACAGGTAAAGTCGATTCGGCGTTTCTTAGATGTTTCTTTGGTGTTCACATCTGCTTTTGTATTTGACTTATTTAAGACTAAAGCAACACATTTTCTGCTTCTCGTCTCTATTACTCGAATGTTATTTTTACTCTCAGTAGTTTCCTCAATTTTGATCACTTTTTTAGGTCTGCCCCTTAATTTAGGAAGCGTAACAAGTTTATGCGTGTCCATTATATCGATAGCGATTCCCATAAGCTTTCTTTTAATGTTCGAAGAATTTTCTTCTTTGATTATCTTGAGTTTGTGTTGTTTTGCATGAGTTTGCAAATCCACGGTGCTGCTAAAGCTCTTAAGGCAAGACTGGCATGGATACGTTACAGCTGTTTCATTTATACTAACCAGATTTCCCACAAGGGGTTCTATATTAGTGCCAGAGCAATCTGATTTTGATTCATTGTTTGAGCCCCCGTTCAACATATCGCCGCCATCTTTTCTATAACAATCTTCTTGATGATTTTCCAAGGCAGTTTGATTCGGAAATATGTCATCACATACAGGACAAAAGAAGGCCTCTATAGTTTCCCCTTGCTTAATACATTGGTTTGACAAAACACGCATTTTCCCAGCAATTTCAGACTTATATTTGTAGCTCTTCTTAACAGACAAAAAGAATTTAGCAGAGTCACCAGCTATATCACCGTCCGTAGCCGCCTTTTGCGCATTCATCTTTTGAACATGAGCTCTGCGATGTGCAATCAAGTGAGAATTCAGTTTGAAACTCTTAAAACAAATCTCGCACTCGTAAGGCCTAGGAATTCCATCTTGATGGGTCATTATATGACTTAACATCCCTATTTTGTGATTATAAACTTTTCCACAGATTTCACACGTATAATTTTTGTCTTTGATATGGTTAAGGCGATGTTTAATTAAATTGAACATTTTGTCTTTATCGAAACGCTTGTGACATCCATCGCACTTGTAGCCGCTGCCACTTTTGTCGATGTTGATGTTGATTGGGGTTGTAATAGGTTGCGATATTTCTGTTTTCGGAGAATTATTTTGTACCACCAACTCAATGACTGGTTCATCCAATGACTTAATATGCTTTTCCTTTCTTTCGGCTGCATGAACTGTTCTTCCGCTGTTTGTATGTACAATGTTTGACTCTTGTTGTTTATAGGTCTGTTTTCCAACCTTATTGCCATCCGTTTGACCTTTATCTTTACAAAATAGTTCAATTTACTACATCAATTTATTTCACACTAATGTATATTCATAAAATACCTAAGACAAAATCAAGCATACCTTTGTGAGCTCTATTAATATGTATCAATATTTGACTCTTTTTTGATATAGCGGGGCAGTAAGGACACTTGAATCCAACAAATCCCAGTTGACGGGTTGAAACGCTTTTGTTTATAACCTCTGTTGCTCCATTTTCAATAGATTGAAAACTAATAAAATTATTTAAAAAAAATTGTTTGACATACAAAAGTTCTATCACTGTTATATACATGTATTTATAATCAAATCACCAAATCTACCACGCTAAATAAATATTGAGTAATTTTAGTAATCAAGAAATATTATGCGTAATTACGTCTCATTATGAACAGTCTGTAAATCAGTCTGATGGGTCATTTCCATCGACTCAGTCAGTTCCGGCAACTCAAAGCGAAATGGTTTAGCTTTGACATCAGGTTCCTTTTGTGAAAAGGTTGCAATTTCCTTAGAATGACAAGGCTGATGTGCAAGCAATTTGCGAATACGATCTTGATGATCGTATTCGACCTTGACTTTCGTTGGTTCCGATCTTGGTGGACTCTTACTTTTGGCGGAATTAACCGCAGGGGCCTTCCCTTTTATAGATGTACATGTCATTGTCAACTCTCCTTGTCCAACGTTTTGATAACCGAACTTAGGCAAATCAAGATCATGCATACGAACTGCCGAATCGGATTCGTCTTCCATCTGTAATTCGGCTGCTTTATCTTTTTCACATACAGTGACAGTTTCACAATTATATCCGTCACTAGGGATATCAGTAACATGTACGAGGGTAGAGGCAGAACTGTCAAATGTGAAATGCTCGTAATTTTGAACACTAAAATCTGTATTAAATCCAGTATCGGTATCATTTAAAGCCTGCAGACCTAAATGTTGACCTTCAGCAAGGGAAGATGGAAGAAGAATGTTTTGCCCATCTTCAGTTTGTAAAATTAAGTAGGATTCTGAAGAGGAACTTGAAGCATTTTCATTCTCCGTAACATATTCACTCGGAGAACTACTAGCATCGTTTTGGATAAGTACAACGATATTATTATCATCTTCTACGTCTACAGCGTACTCAGACTGGCATTGCACCTGATCGCCAGCGTTATTATGATTTGTGATAAGAGCACCTTGGTTTGCGACACCAGGGGTATTTAAGACAACGGTATTATCTAAACTAACATTTTGAAATGGAGTACTGTTATCAACGACTGAGGATGATAACCCGGTAGAATAGCCTTGCACACCTCCCGCTCCTTCGTAAAAACGTTTCTGATAGCGATTGCTTTGAGATTTCATAGAATTTCTTGAAATAATATTTGGCTTTTTATACTCTTCATATGCAACAAACCCAAATCTCTCGTCTTCCACAAACGAACGATTTAAAGGTAATGGGGGCTTCATGGCACAACGGCGATAACGATTCATTGTTGATTGCTTTGTTGGAGGAGGCCAAAAGACCAATCTTAAAATCTAGATTGTTGTTAATTAATAAACTATTTACATTACTCACTGATTCCCTAATAAGTGTTGTAAACTAATAACTAATATTGTAAAATGTCTGTGCCGTTACACTTTCTTATAAATCACTAATGTCAAATGTACTTTTTTATCGTGTATGGTGCATGGGCAAATTGCATTGTATTTTTAATTTAACTCATGTCACATGTACAAACAATCAACAATGTACATACATGTACGAACAAAACAACCAAAGAGAGAAGATTGAAGAATTGAGAAATGTTATGTTATAATAATCACAATTTACTCACACTCAACATTCTCATTTTTTTAATTTAACAGTTCATTGCACTGCCAACTGCAGTTGTTGCAGTCTTTCAGTTTCACAGCTGCACAGTTGTACACTTTGCAGTGCAATTATTCATCATTTTGGTTATGATTATATAAATATAAAATGTTGTAAGTTGTATGTATAGTTATACATAATAATAATGCAAATTAATTATTTCAGGAGTCCTTTAAGGGCCTCCGCTACAACGTCAGCTGATTTCAACAAAGGCGAGTGTTATAGTAGAAGACTATCTATAGTGTAAATGTAGTGTATAGAGTGCTATACAAAGTGCTATAGATGTTGAGTGCCTTAAACGATGGACGAGTTATAGTTGAGGATACAGCCATAATAGCCAATATGCACAAACAACAAACAAACACCAAAATCACAGCACACGACGAGTGACGACTGACGAGACGACAGCAACAAGAACAAAACAACACACAAAGTTGTCGGATACAATTTACAAATAAAATATATACAAACAACAACAACCAAACCAACACAAAACTCAAAAATTGCGGATGACTAAAATGTTAATACTTCCACTTCAGTCCCACTCTTAAATAAAAATTGCTAAAATACAAAATAACTGGTAAGTAGAAAATTACTTTTCTATATCTGAAGCTGAATTGATTCATCTGATTACGGAATCACATAATTTGATTATTTATTTATATACCTTCAACCTAATTAAACTAACAATTAACAACTAAAGAAACATCAATATACTCAATATCAAATATATATTACCCGGGTCGTTGATTTCTTCGGTATTGTATTGTGGTATTTTGAATTAGATCATAGATATGCAAGCAGTCTTACATACAACATACGAACGTCTATGATGTATGAGGAGGAATGAGGAACAGTAATAATTCTGACCAATATCAAATATAAAAATCCACCAAGGACTTGCAAGTGACTCGTACAATTTATTGACATTACTTGTAAATACGAAATATTTTCATATTAATCTATTAGATATGACTGATTAGATTTCTAAAAGTTTTATTTCATTTTATGTCAGTTATCGTTATGAAAAAATTAAATTACTAAACCAATTTCATTTTCGTTGTAGGTAGAAACTCCAAATCAACATGAAATTGGTTACGTAATTTAATTTTTTCATACAGATAATTTACATGAAATTAAATAAAACTTTCAGAAATTTAAAATATCGAACAGGTTAATATAAATATATTTCGTATTTGAGTTCATTTTTAATAGATATAAAAAATGGATGGCAGACAGAGACAGGGTAGACTCATACTCATAGTCATAGTGTACTTTTATTAACTGTTCAGGGACTATTACAAGCAAATTGATAATGAACATTTCGTCACTTTCAATTCAAAGTAGCACTGTCACTTCTAATTAGAGGCAGTGTTGCCAGTGTTAATACGGAAACTCAAAGTGGGGTTGGATAGGGTTGGAGTAAAGCAGTTGTTGCCTATCCCAAGTGGGATAGTGGGCTGCGGGATAATTTGGGATGAAGTTGCAAATTCAGAAATACGTGTCCAATTATAGTCACCCCTTCTGGGGTTATGGGTGCTTTTGCTATTTTTCACTGGGCCATTCTGAAAGGATATTTTATCATGGAGGGCAGTCGCAGTGAAAGTTATTTACATGGAAAGTGTATGGCTATTTCTTCTATATTGTCGGGCCTGGGCATGCCCAAGACCATGGACCAAGCACAAGCCCAGGGAAGTCTCTAGGGCTGCCCCAATAGATGACAAGCTCGGGCCGTCGATTTCTTCCCAGTTGCCCAGTATTGATTACTGGTAATGCCCGAGAGCGGAGGGTGGGGGTCTTTACACGTCTGTTCATATCATTATTAGTATTGCTGTGAGTTATGACTAACAATGTACCATGTTATTGAATAATATTAAATATTACCCCCACATTACATTATTATTTACAACAACAGAAATAGCTAAAAACGTTAATATTGAAAAGGTTGTTAACTTGTTACCCCATATAATGTAGACAGTTATATTTCATACAATACGTCTTCTCCGTCATTTTGTCTTCTGTCTTATTAAGTAATTGTCAAATAAAACATTGCCATTGAAACATGATCGCTCCCCATTTGGGGCAGCTACTTCCCCAAATACATAAAACAATTTGTAATCTGGTTTTGGTGTTTTTGCAGGATTACGTAAGCTTGGTCATAAGTGGTAATTCAAAGTACCATGTTCGTATAAACACAATAAGCGTGGAATGGATAGAAATCTCCAAATTGTCAACAAGCAGCACGAACAACAACCATCAAAAATTTACGAGCTTTTGGCCGATTCCGTAACCCCAGGCCAGGGGCTTGAAATGATGATGCGAAATTTGGAAAGTGAAGCTAATGCCCTCAGTTCGAGTGACAATAGTAATCAGCGCACACAACAAAATAACACATCAGAGGAATCTATGATGAACGGAAGTGCCACAACTATAGATGTGCATCCAAGCTTACTACAAAATTTAGGAATTAGTGGTGATGATATGACTGAGGACAGACCACATATGTGCCAGATATGTCATGCAACTTACAAAACTAGAACTCATTTACGCCGTCATATGTTTGTTCACCTCAGCAATAGACCATACCCGTGTCCAGATTGTGGAAAAGGCTTTAATCGGTAATCAAAGCAATAGACACCCTTTTACTGACTGTATGAAGTCGCTTATTATGACCAATACTATTTTCGTTAAATGCAAAGTGGTAAAATGCTCATTCCAAAATTGTTGTAACCTTTTTTGAAATAATTGTCCGACTGGAATAATACCTCATTGGTATAATTGGTATACGTTAAATACGTTACGTAGGTATATACGTAGGGTACGTATAGTGAAATCGAAGCTACGCTGTGCTCGCATTGATATAAATATGTAATATCTAAATTGGTAAGCTCGGAAATAAAAGTTGTATCATATTTCAAATTCCGTAATTCTCAACTTATAAAGTTGGTATATATACCCTCATCGTGGAGCGGCATGTGAACGGCTAACGTGAACGGCCTGCCGTTGCATGCCACTCACCATAGCCGCCATATGCCAA
>JAQFYB010007792.1:0-10441 GCA_034694085.1 Pogonognathellus longicornis
AATAGCGGTCATTATAGCATGAAAATAATTGACGAAAATATAACTCCCCAGAGGACGTAAATCGGGCAGTACGGTATGTCAATTTTTTGCGGCCAGCGGGATATTTTTTTCCAAATTTGCTCAAATTTAGGTTAAAATCAATTGACATTGATACAAAATATCGCCCAGCGCGATATTTTTGAGATTTTACGACAAAATAACTCTTTTTTTGATTTTGGGAGAAACATGATTTTATTTAGTGTAAAGTCTAAAAAGAGGGGGGGGGGGTGGCTTTAGCTACCTAAACCCCCTAAATACGCCATTACCTATACTATTATTTTTAAATAGAAAAGGCGAGCTTTAGGCTTGAATGTGTGTTGTATTTGTGCTGAGCTGACTGTACTTTGTGTACGACGATGATTGACTTGACTGTGGGTTCGAGAATGAAATTAGGTCGGTCGACTTAACATAACATTGGGTTACGATTCCTCCCACTACTACTGCTCCTAGCACCACTGCACTGGACTATACCGATTAATATACCTACATTATTACTTATTGAACTTATTCTTTTGCCTTCTAATACTTAATAGTAATATTAATGTGTATAGCTTGTCCGTAGACTTGTACAATAATTTTCTCTACTCTTACACACACTAAAAGTGTACTAAATAATAATATACAAGTATAGAATCATACTGTACAGTGTGACCTATTAGTTAAGGAAACTTTCCCCTTTTTCTCCCCAATGGGTAAGGTGGCATATGATATGTTTACATCAAATGATGGCCTAGCAGCACTTCATCTTTCGAATGGTTGTAATTTCATGTTTCTATCTTCCATTCAAATTTTGTCTTGATATTTTAAAATCAGGCGACGCCCCCTTTGGGGGCCTGGAATTCCGGTTTTGGTGGATGGAATTCTCTTTGGGGAGCTTGGCGAACTTCTAGAAATCCGTTTTACATTTTGGAAGATTCCCCTGGAAATTTAAACAACAAGAAACATTCAGAAAATATTTTCATGAAAAACAGTCATAGTAAAAGTGAGTTCACTCAAACACCGATATATCCGAAACCGATATTTCAAAACTATTAAATTTTTAATGATCCATGAATACCAGTAATTGTAATTTATTAATTTTTGTTGATAAGGCAATTATGCATGGAAAACGTTTAAACAGACACATGTACAAAATTTGTAAGGTTGATGAAATGATTTTACTTAGACATTTTACTCTTCTTGATTAATAAAAAAGTTGGGTGGACCTTGACATTTGAATTCGCTTTGCACCTACACGGAGTGTCTTGACCAAATTGATTATTTTCTGCACATGATTTTACCTATAAACATTTGTTTCCATTTTCCATGTTTATTAGAAGCACCTTCACCACAAATTGAAATTTTCTGACAAATTAACGCTTTGATAATTGTTATTGTATCTACTATATATATGGAAAATTCATTCGCATATTACACGCTACACATGCTAGATAAAATTTATTATAAGTTCTAAAGTTAATGAATAAGGAGTTGACAATAAACGTTTCCAAATACATTTATTTTATTACAGTACGCTCCTACATATATATAAAGAAGGCTGTGACCATTATTTTGTAACAAAGCATTTCTCAGTAGGACATCAACGGAATGACAAGTCGAGTTATTAAGAATGTACATAAATCTGTGCCTAATTTAACAAGTTGAACAGCCACAGCAGAATATATTACTTTAGTGTTAATACAATGTGGATTTGACCAAAACTTGGCAATTTTGTGTGCTATTGTCGAGTAACATTAATATTAGTGTAAGTATATACTGCTTTGTTTTCTAAGGCGTATTTAGGTTTAGGCATTCGGCACTTTCTTGAAATTATTTTCAACTGTATCAGTAGAACAATTGTAAAGACGCATTCTTGGTAGTAGTAATAGCTGAGCTATAATAGTATTGCATTTTCTTTTGTTATTGTCGCAGCGGTGTTTTGTTTCGTAAAGGACACGACAAAACCGACTGAGCAATTCACAAGAGACGCAGAGAGATACAATACAATGAAGCCTAGTTTTACAGTTGATCCCCATTCTTTTATTCTATTTGTCGATAAACTTTTGTTATTAGATATCATCACAGATATATATTTACAACTTGAATGAAGATAGCGTCTTGAAATGCATTTAAGCATGCAGCGCTTACACTGTTTTGTAGATTAATATTGTATTTGAAGTTTTAGTTAGAGTTAAAGTTGCCAGACGTACTAAATTGGTCAATATTGTTTACTTATGGGAACTATTATTAGGTGCAGACTAAACATGTTCACTAAATTAAATACATTTACATTATTAATTTTTGGTTAAATAATTTTATGGTTCTTCTAATTATTTTACACTCTTAAAAGAATAAATAGCGTAACAGTAAGCTAATAATTTAAATGTCACGATTTCTCAATCGTGACATTTGTCAAATATATTTATTTAAATTTGTTTAAACTAGAAAAAATTATTTCATTGTAAATTCTACTTTAGATTGTTTTAAGTTCACTACAGTTGTTTTTTAATTTAATAAAATTCTGATGAAAAAATTATGAATTTGAAAATGATTCATAAATGCGTGCATTCTTTAGTTACCTATGAGTTTTAAAATAATAGTTCAATGTAAAAATGAAATATTTACAATAAAGTCCACTTTTATTGCATTTGTAATATCTGGTAGAATTTGTTTAATATTTGGTCGTGTTCTCGTGTTTCTTTCTCGTGAAACGGTGCAGTATGAAGATAATGTTATGGTTGCATTTATTTGTTGTTCTTTTTTTAGCTTCCCTAGTTCTAGACCCAATTTAAATTTTAAATTCAACCCTGTCCTGTTTACTGTGTAGAGAGAGAGAACGTTTATATAGCACACTTGCAATTTTCTTTGGCTACACCTACACTATCCATTGCTATGATTTGACTTTACATTGTTTACCTGTAAGTGTAATCACCTCCTTTTAAATATTTATTGCAAAACATTAGGCATTCTCTTGTAAACACTATCAATACCATAAATTAGCGAAATCTTCATCTACCGCAGTTATAAATGTCTTTTAAACGACGGGAATAAATGTAATGAGTTTGTGTAGCATTAAAAAAGAATATATTACGTCCACTGTTGGCAATGAACTGCTTAAAATTATAATTCTACTAAAATCTGCATCTATAATAATATTATAATGACCAAAATATTTAAGAGTGTATTGTTAAGGACACTGTGTACCTACATTATGCGTTATTACATTTCTGTGAGATTTATTATTATTATATGGAGTTTTCGTGCTAGGAAATTATCATTAAACGATACGCTGCAGATGTATAATGATTAGTTAATAGCGTTTGCTAATGAATCGTGAAGCATTTTGCATATCGGGTTAAGGTGAGCCAATTTCGTAATTATTTACATATACTACAGTGATGGAATGAGGATGATGATGAAAATATTTATACTTTCTTTTGTTTGATACGCAACGTATTCTTGCCACTTCCAATCGATTAACTTTGTTTTGCCGGCTACAATTTAATATTGCCATTATTATGGTCATTTTGTTTGGCAATGGGCTACAACACTTATTACTTTTTCGACAGATCGTGACATAGTGTCTTCCACTTTACTTGGATTCAAATACTACTTTATATTAGAGTATACATTAGAATTGAATTACATACTATTATTTTTCTGATTATAATATTTTTTATTGTGGTAGTTAGGTACTCATTAAAATATCCGTATAAGTGCTAGGTAATTATTAAAAGTTGGTAATTATAATAAATTAATTTGCTACTCATAATCTGAAGAAGTTCAACATTCAACGGCTCAATAGATTCAATCATTCAATCTAGTAACCTCACAGTTTGGAATTCTTCCACATTCAATGAGCAAAATTAGGAATAATTATTTTTTTGCATTTAATTAACAATTGTAACGTGGTTTGTACAAAACATTTTTTCACTTTTTGATACTAGTGATAAGTGGAAAGGTTTTAAATGTTTTCTGTATGCAGAAAATTCTGCATGAAGGAAGTTTATAAGTTTATAATTTATGCTTGTCTAATCATTTTAACTAAATGTATTATATACAGATAGATGGAATTCTTAATTAAATAAGTGGAAATCTTCTTTGTATTTCAACGATGATGGTTTGTTTAATTTCCTCTTCCTTTATTTTATTTTATAATCATAAGACCAGAACAGAAAAAAATGACACGTTGTTCTGTGATAGCTTTTATGCAAATTCGGACAATTAGTCAGGCTCCCAAGCAGTGGCGCATTTAGGGGTGGCGGCTTAGGAAGCTGAAGCCCCCCCCCCCCCCCAACAGGTTTTTCCCAAAATACAAAAAACTGCTTTTGACCTAAATTTGCGCAATTTTTGGCTAAATGTTTTCGTGTTCGAGCGACAACTTGACTTAGGTAAGCAACAAAGGTATAGTTTATTATTCTCTACGAAACCTTAACAAACTGTGAAAACAAATAATTTTAGTAATTTACTCTTTATACAAGAGAGAAGACAAATGCCGGTCAACCCAGAAAAAAAAATCATTTTAAAATAGTGCATTAATAAGTACAATTTTAAGCTCCATCCAAACTGACATGACAGAAATGTAAAAAGATAATTAATATAAATTACAAATAATTTGAGGGTGACTAATTATTTGGCAAGTAAACCAATTAACATATTTTAAAAACATATTTTTGTTTTAAAAGCTATTTTGCATAAGATATCGAGATTTTGTCCTCTCCGAAATCGATTTCTGTATACGGTTTTGGTGTTTAATAATTCTAGAGTTAGAATTCCTTAAAATATTTCATTCAACAACACTTTAAATTCAACCGTTCTATCAATTGTTTGAATGAACAGTGAAGATATTGTTCTGCTAAAATCAATGAATAGTGTAATTATGATTAATTGAACTAAGGTTATACTTTGCTTTAAAGAAAGTGATATTTAATTCATAAAACTTTTTGTCCAGTGGTATTCCACTTAACACACGATTTTCCCTTAAACAAAACCAGATATTTAAGCACAATAGAGCACACATAATAATAGTACTAGCTGAGGCTTTCAAGATAAATAGTTTTATTTTAGTTCCTAAGTTATAAAGAATCATTTTATTTCTACGTTCTTACTTTTAGTTTTTCAAGTTTGACAAAACTCTGAAACAAAATGAAAAAAGAGCACTCAACTATCAATTATATAGTATCTATTCTAAAAGGCCTTCTAAAAATAGTAAAGAAGAAACGCTTTTCATGGTATTTTAGACCATTGCACAAACTTTTTAAAGCTAAAAACTTTCTACAAAAAGACATTGTGAAGGTGTGTCAATTTTTAGAATTATCGAACAAAACGAAAGAAACATAATACTGTACATTTTTGTCGGACATTATTAGTTAATGCTGAAATAGATTTTTCTTTGGATATTTAATCCATTTTTCATGAAATGCAATATCACATTTCAAGGGCATTTCACTCGTATCATACCTAATCTGCGGAAAAAAATTCCAGAAATAAATGCGTTATGAATATATTTACCCTAAAGTGTTTTTTCATACTTTTCTTTGACATAATTAGTAGATCGTCTTCATTAGGATTAAATCTTCCAGTCATTGAAAAAATATTGGAAAAATTTGCAGAAATCAGTAGGTCCGTCACAATCACTACCAATTACCATCTACTCCAGCCTTCAGAAGTAGAACATTTTTTCTCAGTTCTTCATTTGAAAAACAACATTGTATCAAGCGTCGTTACATTAGACCCTCCAAATAATAAAATGTATTTTCACGTACAAGTTATGAGATATTACGTCCAAAAGAAAATTTTTATTGCATTAGAGTCTGAAGGCGAAGAATTAAAAATTGAAAACTTTAATACAGTTCGGCCTTTTGACATTATGATTTTTGTTGGAGAAACCGACGAATATTCAAAAAATCAAATCGGTTTCGAAAAATTAAAAACACCATTCATGTATTATGCATCTCAATATAAAATTTATAGACTGTGTTACAGCTGTGCTGCGGACGGGATGTCGTATTTTGTACCGCATGTAATTGAAAATGAATTAATTGTGAAAGAATCAATTTACAGAAACTTTAACAAAGCTCTTTTAAAAGTGAAAATTTCTGTTATGAAAGTGAGAAAAATTTTCAACTCTCAATTCTTAAAATCTTTTGTGTCTCCTGCAATTGGTTTTTCAAAGCGAATGAAAGCAATGCTAGATCCTCGTGAGTACATTCTCAAATACATGGTGGAGTTGTTAAATATTAGCGTGACAACGTGTCATACTGGAAAAATTTGCAATTTGCAATCAGATGTGCTAATCGACGATGCTCATCAAGGGAAACTGAAGAGTATTATATGGAAATATTCATTTTTTTATACCGGAAATTTTTTCAAGACTAGTTTTATTTCTTCCAACGAAGATCCATCGACGTTAAATTTGAAATCCTTAATACGCCCTCTCGGATGGTCGACATTTATTGCAACCCTTGCATCAACTCTGATGATTTCAATTACTATGTTCACGATATCAGAATTTTCGAATAAAAATGACGTCCAAGTAAATAGACACATAATTTTAGATTGGTTTCCATATTTTGAATTGCTATTCCGTTCGATATTATTTCAACCAATGGAATCACGCTCTAGAAATCATATTTGGTTTCGTGTCATATTAATTACGTGGTTGTTCTATTGCATGATAATTTCAGAAACGTATAAAAGCATTCTCGTCAGTTTTCTCATGACGCCTCCTGTTGGACGTGAATTGAAAACATTTTCCGATTTATTAAGCAGCAATGTGCCTGTGTTTACCCCACATTGGGGAATAGCAAGAAATGTAACCAAATTTTCTTCCGTTGCAGAGCAATTAATTAGTAATTACAATGATTACACATATGATCCAATAATTGACACAATCATATATAAACTGCGTGAAGGAGTTTTGCATCCCAACCATTCAAAACCAATGGATAGCTATCGTGGCATCGTTAAAGAGAAAAAAGTTTTATATGGCATCTACGAATACACTTTATTAGTAAGCAAAATTATTACGAAACTTCATTCTCCAAAGTTTTTTACATTGTCTACAGACTATATTGGACATGAAAGGCTAGTAGCAATAAAAAACAGCCCGTTTTTAAAGCCAAGCTTTCAAATAATGAATCAGATTAAAGAAAGTGGAATTTACGCATGGCTTACAGAAAACTTCATAAAATGGAAAACTCATATGACAGTTAATTCTATTTTAAAATCGTTGTTACCCAAAAACAAAAATTACGACGCACCAAAATCAATGAATATGAAGCACACGCTTCCACCTTTATTTCTTTTAATTATGGGGTATGCGTTTTCAATAGCTATAATTGTTTTAGAAATTCTAATTCTAAAATATTTTTCACGAACAACAATTATACAAATATATTAAATTAGCTGAAATGTTATTGTCAAAACTTCTCCCCGATAATAAATTAATTGTACATTATATTAATTGTATCAATTTCACTCTGTAAATAATTTTTGCAGAAATGTTGTACAATAACAAACAAAATTATTTGTGTCATACTACATCCCAAGGTAATTGGAACTATGGGAACAGCATAATATAAACCAGCTAATAAGGTAATGTCATGCTCAAAAATCTGGATTGTTTGCACACACATTTGCACCGTTTTTCACGGTTTGAAAATGATCGGTCGTGTGTGCAAACAATCCGATTTTTTAAGCATGACATTACCTTATTAGCTTGTGTATATTATGCTGTTCCCATAGTTCCAATTACCTTGCTACATCCACTCCATGCACTATAGAACCTACAAAGAAAGTGGTTCCTATATATTCCTTAAATGGAAGTAAGAGTCAAATTCGATTGTAAATAACAAAGCAACATGCAATTGAATGCATACTTTGTTAATTTATTCCGAAATCCAGGCAGCATCCAGGAAATTCCTTCAAACCGTCCGTTATTATCCATCCACCTATCAAAAAACTTTTTTTCTACATTCTTAAATCCACATCCACAATACACAAGCATAATCGAAAATTTCTTCCGATCTCCGGTCGGAACATTTGTAGGCGAAAAATATACAGAATATATCTTCATTTATTGCATCGCTGTAGTATTAGGTAATCGATCTTAATTGGAAATGTTTATTATGACTATGACAGGGTCTAAAGCGGCTGTCTCATTGTTCATTATAAAAAATTAAATCAGACAACTTAAAAATAATAACGTTAATAACACCTGTAGGCTAAGACTTTCATTTGTGATTGCAGTACATATGAATCCCAATCTGTTTTATGTCACTTGCAGCCCTCGCTCTCGCAAAAACATTTCAGTATGACGCAATCAAAAACTAGGAAATACTTGATTGCTGTTTTCTGTTACAAACATGCACAACATAATTCATTCATTTCATTCAATCGCATTTCATTAACTACAAAACTTGAAATTAAAATCTTATGCTTCCAGCCACCAGCTGCTTGTATAGACTTTACATATAAATACTCCAGTTTAATTAAAAGTTATTATTAACAAGTTCTAATGAATTGTAGGCACTGTTATGAATAATACATTTTAATTCCGAATACGTAACTACTACAACTACCTAATCATAAACAGGAAAACTCAATTATTCGTGAGTAGGTGTTCAAATGTACCTAGTTACTATATTAGGTTACTACTTAATAAAATAACTAATAATAAACCATGTAATTTCTAGTGCGTCACTTTCTAAATAAAACTTTTTTCCGCTTGAATATTTGTAAAGCAGCATTATCCGTTTTAACCTTTTTTATACCTTACATACAGCAAATGAAGCGTATTTTGACACTTCACGTGGCAACAATCGAAACTAGCAAAACAGCTATGAAACTAATTAAAGTTGAGATAACGTAATTACTTTTTTGTATTAGCTCTCGCCTGTAACTATTACCTACTAACACTTTACAATTTCATATTAACTTTTTGACATTTTGTTCACAACTCGCGATCTACGCACTAGGAATGAGAAATAGAAACAACTTTTCAAGTTTATTGATGTAGGCGTCGCGTCGCATTCGCATTATCGTTTTTTCTATTGAAAAAGCAAATAGCATTTGATGTTTACCTGAAAGTGCGATAAAAGCTGTTTACCTTTATGTTTTATCCTTTTTACCTTATGTGCAAACATACATCTGGATATAGAATACAAAATACAACAATACATTTGCACTGTTTATCCTTTTTGTTATTCCACCCACACGACATGCTATGTGTATTCCTTGGTGACATTTCTATACCCGAAATCCGAATACTTTTCCATAGGGTTATAGGCGTTTTTTGCACAACTACGTTGCCCCAGGTGCTGATTTTGAAGACATTAGTGTAGTTAGAAGGCTGACACGCGTAGAGCGTGCGTTGATCTGAATTCAAAATCAGAAATCGTATATAAAAGCTGTCTCATCACTACATTACACAACTGCTAAAGTCTACAGTGATAAGACGTTTCACGATAACAAACGTGATTTGCAACTTGGGGAAAGTGTTGGAGAGAGCAAGGAGGGTACTCATGCACTTCAATTGGCCATCCTCACGTAGCGTTTAACGTTCTTTACGTTCCATTGCACATTTTCCGACGAAAATCGGGGAAAAGTGTACTCAAGTACTTCTTTACTCTATTTATGCACACGTAGATATAATCGGAGCTGAAATACGTAAATGTGTTCCAAAGGAAACTCAAAGAATACACAATGTGCTTCCTTTCTTTTTTAATACCAGCAACTACATATATGTATACAGTGTACATGTATATGTATGTACTACTCTAGACTGGTAGAAACAATCAGTGGGATGTCATGAAAATTGCACGTCTGCAGATTACACGCGATAAACAAAGGGCAAAGTGGAATCCTGGCGTAATGATGCGGAATACCTGTGTAAATAACTCCAAAGAGTACCAAGTGTTCACATTTTACTGAAAATTCAAAGAACAAAGGAAATTCTATTACTCTTCCACACGTACCTAACTAACTAAAGGCCATCCCTTTGACTCTCAAAATATTTACATATTTAGGCATTTATGGTTGCGTTGTAGGATTACCGATTGGTTGGTCTTTGGTATACATATTAATACAAAACAGGGCAATATAGACAAGAATCTAGTCCAAATATTTCTTTTGAACATCCAATCCCTTCATTTCCAAAACATTGTCTCTAGACAATCAACATTATTCTAGGAAAACTCCCAAACTGGGTAAAATAATTATATCTGTATTATTTGATAAGAATAGGGAATGGATACATGTTAAATATTAATTTCTACAGGCTGCTGCACACATACTACCTATATAGGTGCAAGAAGGGGTGAATCCAGATCACATTGTATAGCTCCTAGAGAGTTGCCTGGGCGCACTTTTTAGCGCCCATGCCTGCCCATGCCCATGAGTTTTATCCTATGGGCGCCCATGG
>JAQFYB010007793.1:0-10439 GCA_034694085.1 Pogonognathellus longicornis
TAGTGTAGTGTATTAACATGATTGCAGTTAAAGTGTAAGTGTAGTGTAGTGTAGCTATGTGATGCCGGGCTATGGCTGCAACAAACAAAATGCTTGATTATGAACGAGGAAGGAGTGACTGTAGATTAAACATTATGTTGGTTTGATGGTGATGGCAATGATGACAAGACAGAATGTGGCACAAACGAACAGTCTACGATTGCATAAGGCTTTTGAAGACATTTCACAATTTTTATGACCTCCATAGACGTTAAAGCAGTTTATGCTATCTCCCTCTGGACAGACATTAGCAACGCACTATATACTACATGCTTGTAGTAGTAAGGTAAAACCTTTAGCTAAAAAGTAAAGGTAAAGGTACTACCTAGACTACCCTACCTACATAGGTATACGAACGAACGCGTATAATTCAATTTAATTTGATAAGTAGTAAAGCGGTAATCCCAGGGAATGGAAAAAGGAAGCAGGAAATAATGGAGTAGCAATAAAGTCGTGGTAAATCAAGTGCACGTTGTCAATCGACAAAATGTCATTCGACAGAGCTCTCGACATTTTATTTTAGTTGACGTTGACTGCAAATACACGTAACGTCGCAGACAGAGCACCATTAAAGATAAAGCGCATGCAAGAGAGCCAAATAATGGAGATATCGATCACCGTGTCATTTTACTTGATTTCTACTATACTAACTTCTTCGGGAGAAAGCTGACTTTGTGAGAAGATGAGGAGATGACGAGAGAGTCGCAAAAACAGAAAAGTCACGCCACTGTCTCAACAATTTTACTGTCTCATATACCAGTCCCAGATAAGAAATTGGGCTTTTAACAAAACTTCTCCATTTTTGTGTCGTCAACTCCCACCAAGGTATATAAAGGTATATTCTTCTTTCCTTTATATACAGTACATTGGAAGAAGGTGGGAAAAAATTCTATGACTCAGTTCCTTCCTTCCTTTGGTACACAATGTTAAATTTTTTGTGCTTACTATGTGTATAGGAAAGGGCTCATGTATTTATACGATGTACGCATTCATACCTTTGCATAATCGCTATGGAATTTCTGAAAGAATAGGTAACACCAAGAGAAAACCATATTTTATGCTTTCCAGCTTATGAAAGGCCGTATTTCCTTCTCGGATGGAAATTAGAATGTTATTATTTCAAAAGCTACTACCCTACTAGATTTGACTTGGCTCGTGTTTCTTCTTTCCCATTGCTTTCACCTGCCCTTCACTTTTTCTTGAGTTCCCCTCTTCCTCAGATTTTACGATTACTTTCCTGTTCTATCTCCTGCAGATACAAATGGTCTTCTCCACATAATGCTCTCTGTGGGGTAGCCTTGTCTGAGTAATGGCCACTCTACTGGGAAATCGACCATCAACAAAATAACAAATGGAATATTCTTTCATAATTTTTTTTTGTTTTCTCTCCTAAAGCATTGGGCATTTTATACCCGTAGTGTATACAACATACCTACATGTAATGCTTATACCTATTGTAGAGTTACAGGGAAATATTACTACCTACTTTTAGTATTTCTTTTCACATAGGTACCTACAATTTATAAGTTAAGTACCTATGTATGTACTGATATGTAATGCAATATAAAAAGAAAGAACGAGAACAAAACTCTTTTATATTTTACAATAGGTACAATTTGATGGTTGTTTTCTATGTCATGATCGTATCTCTGTGTAGCACATATGTAGTAGATATTTGTCTTGTTGCTTTTTATTGCATTTCCACAACAAAGAAAATAGCCCATAATCTACCGACTACACATGTTTAGATCAATAACAGTTTTGCTATTGACCATTTGTTGAATTTGTTCAGAATTGCATTACTTATTTAAGTTTTGCCATAAAGCTTTAATAGTTCTAGTATTGAATACAAACAACAAACATTAATCAAGCGTGTTTGTACGAGTTGCAATAGATTTGTTGTATTGTTTCGTTAACAAATGTTTGATTTGGTTGAAAGTATTCCACAAACACTGTTGTATAAGGTTGATACAAGGCTAAAATGTTACACTATATCGGTTTATCTCACAGTATGAATTCCTAGAGACTACCAAGTCAGTTTTTCGTAGTAGTGTATTGTAATACCCTATATATTTAGTATGCAATTGCAAGTAACACAGCAACTATATAAGTAGAGTTTGTTTATAACCTACACGTACAGACTAATCAATCCAACCACACTTTTGACTTGCTAATGTACATTTGACTGTGTATGGCTATTTTTGCAATGAGCTTTAGACTAGGAGTTAATGAATATTACTATGCATGCTTACAAACGAACACGTGCACACACCCAAGATTGTTTTATAATGTGTCCTACATACACATATTATACTGAATCCAAAATAAGCTCAACAATTTTGGGTGTCATGTTATGGTAATGCACGACACACATATTTACATGGAATCGGAACAGAAAACTAAGTCAACGAAAATATCAAACTTAGTAATTACCTGCGTGTGTGGATACGTAAAGCATGTTTCTCAACTACTACAGGTACAAATAACCTTTTGTCGGTTTTAGGGGTGGCAATCTTTATTTATACCGTCATCAGGAGTGTGAATTTTTCTAGTACCTTTAACCATGAGAAATTATTTTTTGGTTCACCTTTAGAATTTATTAGCTGCATTATATTTTCGTAAATATAGGTAGCCTTTTTTACAAAGTAATTCACACAATACATACATGTATTACCGTACCGGTATACCGCAGCATAATATTCTTTGCTTGAAGAATGAATGAAGACACAATTTCGCAGCAAAAAGTTCAGTAATAAAAAATTGTATATCTATTATGTACGCGTATAATGTTCTACTTATTACAAAAGGCAAATGTAAACCAGATGAGAACAAATGCTCCAGTATTTTCTAAAATTGATTTGTTACATGGGTTAATGGAAAGTGAAAAGTTAGAGTGGACAGCTGTATATATTGTGCATAACTGTTTGTAGAGGTTCTTGAGAAGGTGGTCAGTTATATTGCATATCCCATACTGCACCCACATTAAAGTCATTTTCGTGTGTACAATATACAATACTTGATGGAGTGAATAAATAATGGGAAGTGACAACCTGAGAAATTGATAGAATTTTGTTACAAGTGCCCTCAGCATGCAATATAATCCATTATGAAAATTCGTGTTATATCAACCAATACCTTCCAAACATTCTTGTCTGTTTACTGTTTCATCGTTTACATTTATTGAACGAACGAATTCGTTTCAGTTTTAAAAGGAACTCGTCCCTACTGCATAGCCTTTGGCTTAGCTAGCATTGTGAGCGTCTACGCATAACACAAATATCAATACCAAGTGTGCACGTATAAATATAAAACAATGTAGCACTGGAACCTACTACCTAGTAAAATTGTGTTCTCTTTCTTCCTTTCTTATTTAGATGGACATCAATTTAACTGGACATGTTGGCAGATATCATTACTGTTCGCACCACTTTATGGCTAATAGATATACTATAACCTTAGACTACAATACTGGTGCAAGCGCCTACACTACATGTACACGTCCAGTATGCAGTAGGTATATGCTACGCAAAGCTGAGTTATGTATCCCTTTTCATTGTAATAACTGTGTGGAACAAGAAGAGAAGATTTAATGGCAACATCGATACAAAAAGAACGACCAATAGGTCACTTCTTTATGTCTACAAAGCCAATAAATCATGCCTCGTGAAACCTTTCTTGAAAATGTAGAAATGAAAACGTACATAGGTTCACTAACTTTCTCCTCGTTAAATAAATACTTACACACACTGCACACAGTACACTCAGTTTACACTACACACACTAACGAAGCTATTATTCGAGTTCACTCAGACAGAACATGTTGCATTTCAGTTTTACTTAATATATATCAATACATTTAGAAAAATCCCAATTAAATAAAACAATTACATCTGTAGAGTATTTCATATAAAAGTTACTTTACATTTAACAAATCTAAAATATAGAACGTTAAAATCTGAATATAAATTAGACAAAACTTTAAAACGACATGAGTGCACGCGTAGTGTTAATTTTTAAGACTACCTAGGTAGGTACCTATTAAGAATCCACTGTGTCACAATATTATTATTGTTATGATGATGATTTTGATGTATAATTTGGTAAATATTTGTAATTTTCATGTCTTCACGTTCACATACTTCACAAGCGTCACAAACACATGCTTAAAGAAATCTATTGACATTTGTGACTTTTCATAAGTAGTACCTACTGAGTTAGATGAAATTTTCTGTACGAGCATTATGTGCAGAACAATATAAATGATGTTCACTCTAATAATAACCAGCAATTACCATGCTACCAGTATAGCATGTAGTAAATTTAGTAGAAATATGTGTACCTTATTTATGTACGTGTTGATACAAGTCATCTTTACAATATACTATACAGCCAACAACGTTTGACAAATAAAGACTTTTCTGCTTTCAAGAATACGTGCGAAATACCACATAATGCACAATACTTCGGTTGTCCCAATTAAGGAATAACCATTAAGCAATTTAATTGGGAACTTACTAGGTACATGGTGTGGATAATAATATAAATACAAATACTAATAATAGTGAAGTTCTCATAGGTTCCCCTAGGGAGAAAACACACTATATTGGTATCTGCACAGATGTATAAAAAACAAGAGTATAAAATATATCTTTAGCTCTACCATGTTATATGTACCCTTTTATAATCCAAGATTTTTTGCAGGTTGTATAAAAAAAATCCCTGCAGGCTTCAACAAAAGATGTTGTCGCGTACGTATTTTATGTGGGAGCTTTTACCTGCGACTTCCTGAGTTACAACTAAACTAGCTCGTGTGTGTAGCAGATTCACCGAATCCTTTTCGGAGCATTACATCTCCTCAAATATTGTATCCAGTTCCCCGAACTATATCAACTTCCAGGAATAACACAAGAGCTGCATCATATTAAACTTAACCCAATCTATTCAATATATAATAAAATTGGACAGATGCAACTAACCGTTGTAACCATAGACAGATATATTTAACAACTTCCACAGTATGTATGTACATACATACTACACACACTTATATTCCACCCATATAAACACAGGCAAGTTGACAGTTGCAGAATAGTGGCTGGCTAGTGACGCCAATAATGCTATAAGGTTTCGCAATGCTCAGCAAATCTCTATATGCTTTGCAGGGACAGGTTGGGCACTCTCAATCATAACACAATGGAATGCACAAACCTTAGTAGTGTCCAAACCAAAAGAGAAACCTAAGGGGATTCCTATGGTTCAGCAGCAGAATGGAATTGAAGTGTTTTTAGTTGAAGGGAGATGATGGGTTATGGAAGTGTGTTGTAGTGTAAAGTGTAAGGCTGTCATTGCCCATGATATCTCACATGAAACAGAAAGCATTTTTCCCTAATTCATTTGGCATTACGAACACTGGGTTATATTTCCGTCATTATGTTTCATTGCAGTTCGAGACACTTTCACTAAACTTGAGCCTTACTGTGAAACAATGTGTATTTTTAGAACAAATAAGTACACATTGCCAAAAGATTTGTAAACTAGTATGTATGTATATACAATCTATTCACAAATCTATAGGCATAATTTATATAGTGAAATTACTTCTGTGCAAGTGAAAGTCCTTGGCAATGACGTAAGTCAGTTGTACTTATGATGAAACCTATCTTTTTGTAGCATGGCAAAAAACTGTGGAGTAAGCAATATTTATTTGCCAAAAAACAAATTGTTTTGTTCGGTTTATTTATTTTATGACCTTTGCAAGCAAAAACACATAAAATACCTAGAGCTTATAATACCTATATATATTCATAAAATTGTATAGGAATTTGGTAGAAATAGGTGGGCAAGGAATATTATAAACTGCCATGTGACAGTTTTATTTCAATATATTATAAATATAAGTATGTTGTATTGCTAAAAAGCTTTGTTATTTCATGTTGAGAATTTAGATTGATGTAAGCATTAGTTGTAATTCTTATTAGAAATACATGAAGCATTTTATGGAAAGACAAAGAGAGGAGGTGCTTAGCAGCTATGTATTTGTTATAGGGATGAATGAGCGGAATTTCATGTTGGGAAGAAAATGGTCATAAGATTACAGAGTTGAAGCCATCACAATGACATCCGAATCTAGGGTTTCTGATTACAGATAGTAAATGGAGAGCAGAGTAGAGACTTGGCAGCGAAGACCTAGATACTCGGAGCAACATAAAAAAGATCATTTTTTGACAGTCGAGGACAAAACTTCATTAGAGCTTGTCTCGCTCGTGAGACAATTTGGACATTAGACAAATAGCTTCTCGTTCTGTTATAAATGTCTTTGGTTGGATACAGTTACACGCATAATATAAATTGCCCGATGGAATACATATCCGTGTTTAGTAGAATAGGATTTCGACATAAAGGTCTGCATGAACGAATCCAATACCTACCTATGTAATGTAACTGCTGACATTGCTGACTGTGTATTTATTTCTTTAAGCTTATTATCTCAAACTAAAGATCCATATATATAAGTTGTACACGTAACAAACGTAGTGTAATTACATATATGAACAACAGGAGAGACAACTTTTTTGGACGAAAAAACAAGGAAAAAGGCATGATTTTCTTTAGTAGTGAAATGAAATGAACCATACAGAAAGACAAGCAACGGCTACACTACATTTACTAATTCTGATCGATTCAGGCAGTTATTATATCGTAACTTGGAATGAAAAGAAAGAAAGTGTCTCAAGTAAAATTCTAATAATACTAAAGGATACAAGACATAAGTATTTTATATACTTAAGTATTGCTAATACTGCCATGTACCTATGTGCATTACTAAGAAAACTGAGTATGTCTATGAAAGAAAAAGCCAGAAGAGACACTGAAATATTATTATTATGTTCATTTCATACTAGAGAGAAATGAAGTGATAGCCATGAGCTAATTCTTGTGTTCTTGTGTAGCAAAAATCTTGACAGAAACACATAATATTCGTATAGGTATGCGTATTCTTTAGTTTGGTAATCGTATTATGGGTTACTGGCTAATCTTTCCATGTGTGTGTAATGTAATAACCATCCTATTTCATAGGTTGCGGTTGAATTGAACCTAATTACACTTATTGCCATACATAGCTCTCTTTCAACATGAGATTGCACAATGTAAAGAGAGGATGCGAAAATGAAACGCTATCTTATGCCGAAGAGATTTCGACCTAATAAAAGAGCGGAAATTGGAGAATCGGACGATTGTAGTAAGTTGGATGGGAGCAGGAACTAACTGGTAGAAGAGAACCTAGAGCAAGAATTGGATTTCCTTTTGTAGTGCTTCTGCTTGTGTAGCAAAAAAGAAGCCAGAGGAAAAATCCAGTAATTGATTAAATACGCTCTCTGGCTCTTTCACTTTTCCAGATAAGTACACTGTTATCATAATGGAAACTTGAGAACACTTAACTCACGTACAATTCTAATTACACATTGATATTATATTTCAGACATTCAGTACCTTTCTCTCCCTCTCTCTTTCTCTTTGTGTTCGTACCTATGCCCATGCACTACTAATATAAATTATACATGAATGCTTTATGATCAGGAAACATAAAATATTATATTAGCCGTAATCATAACTTTATCTTAAAACCTGTCAATGCAGCAAAGTGTGCAACGCAAAGTATAACCATTATTGGTTACGCTTCGCTGGTTACGAAATTGTAGCATGCTTTTCGTTATGCATACTTAAACACCTGAAAAATTGAACTCACAAATCACATCCACATTGATTATAGAAATTAGCTCATGAAAGAAAGTTTGAATGAAAGGAACATACTGTGTTTTCTTGCTCTTGTCAAGTCTACTTATAATATTATGGGCATACTAAATACATACCAGTATTACAAACCTAATCAATGGACCTAGACACGCAATAGAGCTTCTGGTAAGGTATTAATAAATTCCATGTGATATTCCTTCAGATAAAAAATAAGACAGGTCATAAGTTGCAGTAAAGATTGAATCCTGTATGCTTTGGATCAAACCAGAAGAAGTTGCATCGCGGTTTGCGGTAAAAATGTTTGCCACCATTCTTATTACATTATAGACACATGCTACTTACACAAATAAATATCATTGGCAAACCAAAAGATATTGTATATGTAAGCATACTTTGATAGAAAACCAGACTTAGACTTGCATTGCGGTTGAGTTGGAGATGTGCAATACTTCGTTCAAGTTCGTTTGTGAGTAACATGTTGTATAAAAGAAAACCTCGTGTATTTTATCAAATTCTTGTAATACTTTTGCTCTTTAAGTTTATTATATACTACCTTGAGCAAGAAGGTATATCAAGGTATCATATCAAATCACATCAGTGTTTGGACAGCAGACAGACATTCAGTTAGTACCTACAGTTAAGATTTACAGCACACAAGAACTAACAGAATTGTATAGTTGTGTGTACTGTATTAAATGTATAGACTCCCTCTGTATACATACACCTACTTACAATAGTACAAATAGAAGATGTCTAAAACTGTTTCGTTTGTACACGAATCTATTCACGAGAAAAGAACACACAGTCAGACTTCAAGGTTTCTTTTCTACCTGACTACCTTACTTTTCCTTCAATCCAACATAACTGAATCGTACCTTGTCTCGTTTATCGAAGTAAGTGATGTTCTTTCGTCCTATCCGACTAAAAACTCAGGAGATTCATCGCAAGTTAAGCTAGACTTGAATTTTGTTTTATTTATTCGTTCCTCTTCCTAAAACTAAACTACTGCACTGCTACTTCTAAGAATTTCAGTATGTCAGCGTCATGGACCATGCAATGGATACATGACCCAGAATACTGTACTGTACTGTAAGACATACCTAGGCGAATCTCGAAATACAGCATGACGCTAAAAACAAGATGAGTCAAAGCTGGAGCTATATAGTTTATCACTATGAACTGTGTTTGTAGTTTGTAGTACATAGTTGCAAGACATTCCGAAAGTAAAACGTAATTTTCTTTACTTCTTTCTTTGTGCGTGCAAAGTGAACCACGCAAACCTTCAGATTTGACTTTGACTTTGTCTGACGGCAAAAAAAGCTTCCAATTCTATATAATATTATCTATTGAATTTCAAGCTTATGCTAGGCTCTTTCACACCTCATCGTGTAAGAGTTGTTTTTCGCATTAACAAAGGATATCGAATTTCAGGCTTGCTCCCAACATCCGTCAATCAGTTGTCATTCCTAAAATCCTATACGCAATCTGTTCAATTCAATAATTCTAACGGGAACCTGTAACTCCCTTTCCCCGTGTCATGGCCACGAAATACAAAATAGATTTTTTACCACAAATTTCATGTAGGTATTTTTCTTTCTGTTTAGGTATGTTAATTTATTGAATGTTTAACAAGCAATTACTATCGATTCAGTTTCCATTGCACGTTTTGTTGCTTCCATTGCTTTATAAGTATGTAGCTCTAGCTATGTAGTATGTACTTTAGTTTTGTAAGACCAATTTCCATTTTTTCAATGTTCCTTTTGGGCAATAACCGAAGGAAAAGTATAATTGAATTTTTTCTTTAGCTATTTTCGTTGTTATCTTTACACTAACTCTCGTATGCTATGTACACACATAAAAATAATTCATTCCGTGTTCAACCTCCATTAAAATGACTAAAATTTTCGTATATTTCTTAAATACGAACTTTTTAATTGATTTACAATAATTGTTTATATGATTCAACAGATTAAATCTCCAACTCACTCCAACTCACTCCAACTCAAAGTTGTAAGGCCTAAAATCTCGTTTACTGATGCATTTGATACTAGTATTATTATTAATCATGTATCAGCTAACATTTATATGCTTGTTTAGCAATATTGAAGAAATACTAAAGTGAGTTGTTAAAACTTAGTACTTATTTTTACATGCAAGTGCTTACTCAATAAAATGAACTTTATTGAGTAGGTAATTACTTTTCATTAGTTCATCTAGAGTACGAAGTTACTTACTGCTAAGAAACTTTTAATCAGCTCTATTTGTAATTCTATAACTCAACTTTGCTAAATTCTTGCTAATGCGAATATTTAACTGTTACATACCATATATACATCATATTGAAATGACAAATTGAAACCAACTCAAATTGATAATGTAATAGCCTTACCAAGTGATATTACCAATAAATACTATACCATACATCTGCTTTATAATTTAAAGGTATGTCATGTTCAGAAACATTTTATATTATTGATTCCTATTTTGTTATTAATTATTTAGGTATTTAGACTGCAACACGTTCCTAATAAGCTTATTGTTGTAAAAGAATAGCTTTGTGTCGTGATCATAACTTTACATCGATTCCTAAAACAAAACAATAACAGAAGCTCAAGATCATTTTGTAGACTGAGATGAACCGAGAA
>JAQFYB010007794.1:0-10439 GCA_034694085.1 Pogonognathellus longicornis
CACTTTTGCATACCCCCTCCCCCCTAAACTGCACACGTATTATGTGCATGATCCCTAAGTGCTTGATGAAGCTACAAGTGTATATATATATATATTTGTGTGGTCCGATGATAAGTTCAGAATAAATAATTGTACTTGGAAAAATTTCCTGACAGTATTGGCAAATTGGTAATGTAGGTAGGTAGGTATTTATTGACTACTGTTTCATTTTCAATTTTCTCAATCATATCATCTTTGAATCTATTTTGCCAAATAGTTTACCAAAAAGTTTACATAATAATTTTTAATAGTTGGCACAAAAAAAATTCTTAGACTAGTTAGCATTATAAGTAGAGGCGAGCAATCCAAACCGAAGAACATATAAAATAATTTTGTTACAATTATTACAACGTGCATAATATGTAATAATATATTGTATTTATGTTTCACTTTCAGTTAGAATCACAGATAAGGGTTTATGCTAAAGATGACACAAATGCCCCCTCTACTGTGGAGAATTCGGTTTCAACACGAAAGAGATACCTTTGGATCTTGGCATGGTTTTAGCAAAGACGTTGTAATATATAGTATATCTAGACCAGTATATTAAGAAAGTTCGTTCCTTGGTTGACAGACAGACTTGGGTTCATTTTGGGCTAAAAGCGGTAAAATTTAAATCAATTTGGCCGAACAACAGTAAATTAGTAGTATGTAGTATTGCTAGCAGCTAATTTTGTGAAGTAATCCACGGAGGAGATACACACGCACAGCAGAACTACACCAAACTTTGCTCTCCTCAACAATATATATCAAAATGATGGTCAAATTTTACCGCTTTTAGCCCAAAATGAACCCAAGTCTGTCTGCCAACCAAGGAACGAACTTTCTTAATATGCTGGTCTAGATATACTATATATTACAACGTCTTTGGGTTTTAGCTCCAACCATGAAACCTCCTTTTGGTAAATAAGTACAAATGACAGCAGTGGTGTGTTTGAAGGTGGGGGCCCGGCCTCTCCCAGATTGTCTGGACACGCTGCATATAAATATACCGGTAGCAGGGCGAATCGGTCAAGCCAAACAGGTCAGAAAAAAGTGGCGAAAAAGGTCAAAGGAATACAGGTCAAAGTGAAATTGGTCAAAAGACATAAAGGTCAGAACCAAATAAGTCAAAATGAGATACACAGAGCTTTATTTTGACAATGAAAATTTTTATTTGGTTGCATTACTTTATCTTTAATAGTATGATTTTAATCATTATTGCGATAACGTTATTATGTGTACTATTAGCGAGGTTGAAATATTGTTTACATATTCATAAACTGTAATAATATAAAACGAAGTGCATAATATAATTAAAATTAATTAGTTGAATTTCACACGTAAATAGTAAATTTAACTAAATTTAGTATCCATCAAGTAGCCAGTTAATACAAGAATGCATTAAGAGGGTGCGAATGTTCGGATTTTCCTTTTATAATTTTAGAAGTCGTCTGATCTTCTATTAGAGTAGCTCTACAATGTAAACTGTCCCTTTCTAGCACCGCCAGTATTTCTTGGGTTTAAGAATGCACTTTTTTACGTAGGAATAACCTTCCAAATAATGTCTCTCTGCAATCCGTGCGGTGGCCATCGTGGTGTAAGAACAACTAATGTCGAATGTGATGTATATTGAACCTATCTACACTTTGTTTTAAAATTCTCATTTCCCTATCTATTCCCGTTCGGGATTGATTCGTTTCTTAGAGTTTGCATAGCTTGTTTCATATTTTTATCATTGCATTTCATTATTTGACCTTTACATGCATTGTCTCATTTGTCCGTATCTTGACTGATATTGCTCTGACCGTTATGTCTTCAGACCTTTTTAGCCACATGCCTCTGACCGTTTTGCACTGACCGTTTTGCCATGGAACCAAATATACCAAATTTAAACGATTGTAAAGGCGGCGGCCAAATCAATCATTGAATAAATTCAAATAATAATAGATATAGAATGTGTGTAGGACTGATTGATGTTAGGTTTTTACTCCATTATGTCAATATCATTTAAAATCAAATCAAATGAATTCCAACTTTATTGTCCTACTATAAAAACTATATAGCAAGCAAATCAACAAAGAAGGATTTAATTCTGATTCGTTTTTGATGTTTGTCACTTAAGAAACTCTTATAGCTAGCCATGTCCTTGCACGGAATTATGAGTTTTCGGAATCTACATATTTTATGTTATACAGTTAATTGCTCCATTTTTATTGGAGTAGCTTGTAAATAAACTTGGTTGTTGAGCTATAAGGGAGCAACTTGTGTTTGAATTGATACAATGTTGTATTGAGTTCTCTGTCGAACAATCATCCAGTTTTATAAGTATTTTATATAGTATTTTATTTTTAGATTATGTATTCATAGACATGCACTAGAAGATTTTGCTTTTATCTACTATTAGTAATATACATATATACAATACGTTGCACTGGTCGCGCACGCTATACCATACTTTCCCATGAATGAAGAATTAATTGAAAATTCAGCTAAATGCTTAAAAAAATACCAAATTCGTTGTTGATATTATTTGCTATTTAAAATAATGTTGAACCAAATAGCAGTTATGACAAAATATCTTGGAAATAATGTGTAACTATCAGGGGCGTTACTAGGGTTGATATTTGGGGGTTGCCCTATCATAACAGTCAAAATTCTTGTCCAGCAAAAATCAATATTTCAATTTAATTTTGTTATATGGCAAGTTATTGTTCGTGACATGGCAGTCTACTGTCGTGCTATCAACTGTAGTGAAACTCAAAAAGTTTTCTGTAATATCGGATGTGTCAGGACCAACATCTGGAAAACTTGTTCTATTGTGGAAACATTAATTGGTTGTCTCTATTTCTAAAAAATTAGCTAAGACAATCGCAGGAGTTGCGATAAATAAATTTAGGCACTTTTATAGTAGTGCGACAAAATTATCGCTCCCACAATCGAATTTCAGTTTTTGGCCTGCTTGTAGGATTCATTATTATTTTAAATACTCGAAATTGACATACAAAAATAGAAAATTAAGATCAAAATGTAGTTTTCACAAATCGCAGCTCCTGTGAGCAAATCGAGAGAGTCTTGCTCTTCACCTACGATTTGCTCGTTATGTTTTAGAGATGTGGGGAGCTGTTAACCAGAATCTGGAAGTCTTTTGAATACTAATAATAATGACTATATGAATGTAAAAAAACTGTCGATTAGTGATTTCTATATCGGTCAGTTTTTTCCTCTCATGGTAATTTAATACGGTCCCCACCCCTTTGAGAAACCTACCTTGATACTCCACTTTTGGGTGCACGTGCAGAAAAAGCACCTTTCCTGGCTACACGCTTGATGAAACTACAAGTCTATACATAATTTCTGTCTATACATGATAAGTTCAGAATAAATAATTGTATACCATTTGTTACTGCCTAGAACAGTTAGCATAGTATAAACATTTCATTTAGTCTCATATACAACGTTATCTTAGCAATAGTGAAATTAATATTCTATTTTTCCATATTTTTATTAGTATTTTAATTGTTGCATCTTTCCAAATGGCATAATAATATTCAATTCTTAATGATGGAGTAGTATTTTTTGCAAACGTCATTTAAGAGTTTGTATAGATAGTAGTAGATATACATTCATAATCAGCATAATGACTGCAAATCACAGTCATAAAACTCGTTTTACAACCTTGGAGTTATTTAAAGCACTTCTCTATTATACGGAATGTCATTATATCATTTCTAAATGGGTGTCTTTACAATAATATTTTCTCCTTTGTTGTTAAGCAATTATAATATATTCATTCACATTTGCAACAAAGGCACATTTTATACACAACTGGTCGCGATCTCTCGTTGATATAAGGTAAATTTGCAATTTTTAAATATATAAAATCTAAATGAAGAATTATTTCCCACTTACTGTAATCATTTTTCATATCTGTTTTCAGTTAGTCATAGTATGTGCTTTATCTTTGCCAGCAAAGGTCATAATTCTATAATATTTATTACCTATTAAAATTAAAATAAAATGTCTATAGAAATCCGAAGAATAGACAAGTTAAGAAACATACTTAATAAAGTGTAGTATGGCACAACGCACAAGCTTAAAATTTGCACAAAAGAGGGAAAATTACGCCTCTTGATAAAACGCTTAACTTAAAAACTATCCATATGAAGGAATATCGTTATAATATGTCGCAAATAAAATATATTTGTTCTTTTAAAGAATGAAATTTCCCACCATAGTTTACAAAAACAGGAATAACTGTATAAAATTATAACATTCATCATTCATGTACGCGTACCTGTTTTCCTGTGCGAAGTGCGTGCACAGTTAACTATTATGTAATTCCCAATGCCAATATTCTTAAATATTAGGGGCTACTGTATCATACCTATTGGTTTTTAGTAGTCTCAAAGTGGGATAAGTAGATTTGCCATCGGTAATCAAGTAATATGGTCGGAATGAATTTGAGCAATATTGGAGAAATAGAGGGGTACCTTTTGAAAAATAGAATTCGAAGGGAATCAGAGAAATAAAGCAAGAAACCGAATCAGAGTATTTAAATAAAATTAGAGAAATTTAAGGAAAAAAGTTTCAGAAAAATTAAACACAGAAATGTATAGATAGATAAAATTTCAAAAAAATTGAGTGAACTTAATAAAATTACTGAAATATGAATGGAGTATTCAACTATTTTGTTGAAAGGTGTAATAAATGGAGGGTAGGAAGAGGTTTGAATTAGAGAAATAATGTTTATAAATTGGAACAGAGAATAGTTTGATGTAATGATAACCGAATATTGCAATTCTTTACCAGAAATTAAAGAATAAATTCTCTTTCACCTGTCTAGATTTAGAAAAGGCCATCGCAGCTGTTACCAAATTTAATTATATTATGCTTGCATTCACTCCTTTCCCCGCGCGTAGCGAGAGTACTGGTTTACTAGTAAATTATAAATTGGTAGTTACTACTTTCCACAGTAATATATATGGAGGACCCTTAACTTTTTCCATTGAATTTAAATTGAATTTTGTTTTTGTTACAGGCAAAAAAACAATGATTTTGCAATATATATTCCTAAGTTTATTCTTGACATCTGCATTAGGAGCACTTATGAAAATAAGGGATTGTCCTGCTGGTAATTCAATCATAGTACATTCAAATAATTGTATGTGAATATATCTAGTAATGTTCATACTTTCAAAAAAAAATTGTCTCACAGATGCAGTAGAAAAACCTCTTGTATCAAAAGTTGTTCTTCATTCTGTATTCATAGAAGAATGTATTGAGGATCCATGCGTAGTAATTCAGGGGAGCGATATCACTATAACGGTCAATCTAACTACTAGTACAGAAATTTCATTTTTAATACCATAATGCAAAGTTTAATAATACAATTTTAAAATAATAAATATTAAATATAGTTTGCAGGTGCACTACAGTCACAGTCCTTAACGTTGCAATAGAGTCAACCGTTACAAAACAAAACTAAAATGCAATACATTCGCGCGTAACGCGAAATTTTTTCAAAGTTTTTGAATTATTTGGCAAAATGTTTTAGATATTTTCTGCATTTTGGGGTTTCACCCTATGTGTCATGACCACGGTCATGTTTGAAATATTTTATGGTTTTAAAAATCATTGATCGTTAACATTCTATGAAATTTAAACTCGGATCCTTGTATTTGTACTAGTAAAACTTGTATTTGGCCTCCGGCGTTTGTGACTGTGTCTGTATGTATAAAGATATAAGTTTATGTACTGATATCAAAGTAATTGTATGGTTTGTTTTCAATAGTGTACCAAGCAAGTCGCGTAAGGTATTCTGCAGCAGTACGTGTACCACCGCTCAATATACCTGTAATATTGGATGAGAATGCTGATTTGTGTGAATACCTTGTAATAGGCAATTGCAAAAACGTGACTGTAGGAGAATACTATTGTTGCAAACGAAAAATGAAGCAACCAAAAATTGGTGTGAATGTGAGTCCAGCAAAATAAATAGCATAACTTATTCAAAATTATGGGCTACTGTATCAAGCCTTATGAAGTTGGATTTTAGTCTCAAACAGGGCGGAAATATTTAAGAGCTATGATAAGTAATATGTAGTATCATTAAACAAATATTTAGAAAATTAACCCACTGAAAAATCTGTTTGAGAACTAACTTTTACAATTTATCTTTAAAAAATCACTTGGATTTGATCTAAATCCCAATTAAATAGACGTGAGTCTGTAAATGGTAATCTTTAATTGTGTTAAAGTGCATATATTAATGTTTCAGGTAGAAGCACAGGTTAGGTTTATGGCTAAAGATGACAACAATACCTATACCTTCTGTGGAGAATTCGGCTTTATCGTGAAAGAAAAACCTATTGCTTTTGGCACTATTTTTGCTCCAACCATAAAACCTTCTTTTGGTCAATTAAATAGAAACAAATAGCAGCAGGAGGTATTTATAAGGGTGGGAGTCCGGCCACACTCAGATTTTTGGAACACTAGATCTACAATTGGAAGGATTATACATACAAGGACATTATACAAGGAATTGTATAATGTACTACATTTACATATACTAATTGTTCTATTTAAAATAATGTTCAATCAAATAACAGTTACGAAAACATACCTTTAAAATGATGTGTAACAATAAGCTTACTAAAAAAACTTCAAGTTTCATAGCAATTTTATTAGCATGAATCTCTAAAAATATTTCAAAAGAAGTTGAATACAAATTCTGTGTGTAAGTACTTCGCTCATTACTATGTGCATGAGACAAACGTCTATACTATTATTTTCCAAAATGATAAAGGAAATCAGATTTCCGTTTTTTCTTTACAAAAGTTGGCAGCAGTTTAGTGTTAATGAGATTGTTTAAATATTCAGCAAAATTGAATATGGAAAACCTTCCGTATCCTGCGAACATCGTTGAGAGACTGCGAGGAAAAATTTAAAATTTAATTTTCGACCCTCGAAGGCGGGCGACAATAATTACAGCTAAAACGCGAAAAGGGAAAGAAAGGGAGAGAAAAGAGAACCAAATGGAGAGAAAAGAGAAGGAGAAGGCTAGTCAGTGCGAGGGCTGGCCAGGGCGAGGGCTGGTGAAACTCAGAAAAACAGCGGAAATTAGCAGAACTCACATAAAACATATTAATTAAATGTGGCAATAGAATTAATTATTGCACTATATTTAATTTAAAAATATTAATGTCATAGAAAAATGATACTGCCTCCCCTAACTACTCGTACTCTCTTATAATCTACGCTCAGTCCAGTGTCTTATCGTTCTGATATATTCTTATAATTCTCGTGGGCACTGATAATTCGCTTGACATGTTTTAAACTTTTTTTAAAATTACTATGTATCCAATTGCTAAATGTTTATTAAAAGCCGACTTTCCGTTCCAAATTTATAGCCAAATAAATGACAAAAGATGCTGAAATTAGGAAAAACAAAATTACCGTTGCAACAAAACTTTAATAATTCCATTCCGTAAAAACAATGTAATATACATAACATTTACCATGTACATTCCTGCCCGCCACATTAAATTAATGACACACATACATCGTTCAGGGTCGCAGTTGTATAGAAATAGTAATTACTTGCCAAAGTATTTAGTTGCATTCATAATCAGCATAATGCCCATCAAAGCCATAAAACACGTTTTACAACTTTGGAGTTATGTAAAAAACCATTCTAGATTACAGAATGTCATTATATCATTTTTAAATTAGTGTTATTACAACATTATTTTCTGTTTTGATGTTAAGCATTTATATATTCATTCACATTAGGCGACACAGGGGTATTTTTACACAACTGGGAGTGAACCCTCATTGATATAAGGTAAATTTGAAATACAGTAAATCAAAAAGAAGAATTATTTCACAGCTACTCTAATCATTTTTCATAACGGTTTTCAGCTAGTCATAGTATGCTGTATATCAGTACAGCAAAGGATATAATTCTATATTTTATTAAATTTTAAAATTAAAATAAAATGCCTATAGAAATCCGAAGAGTACTATATCAGTTAAGAAATATGATTGATAAAGTGTAGTATAGCACAACGCGCAAGCTTAAAATTTGAACAAAGGAGGCAAATTACGCCTCTTAATAAACCGCTTAATTTAAAAGCTATGAGGGAATATCGTTAAATATTATGCTAATTACTTGTCACAAATAAAATGTTTTTGTACTTTAAAAAAATGAGTAGTAGTAGTAAATATTTTGTTGAAAGGTATATAATAAGTGGAGTGTAGTAATATGTTTGAATTAGAGAAATGATGTTTATGAAGTGAAACTGAGAATACTTTGATGCAATGACCACCGAATATTGCACTTCTTTCTCAGATCTTAAAATAATAATTTCTCTTCAACTTGTCTAGATTTAGGAAAGGCCATCGCGGCTGGTACTGAAAATTCAATTAAATTTTGCTTCCATTCAATTCATTCCACGCGCGGAGTGCGAGCACTGATTTACTAGTAAATTCCAAATTGTTAGTTACTAGAGGCCCCTAATGTTTTTGCTATTGAATTTAAATTGAATTTAATTGTTATTACAGACAAAGAAAATATGATATTGGAATACATATTCACAAGTATATTCTTGACGTCTGCATTAGCAAATTTTCTTAAAATAAGGGATTGTCCTGCGGGTAATGTAATCATAGTCCATTCAAATGATTGTTTTTGAAAAAAGTTATGTTTATATTTTTTCAAACTTTTATGTCTCACAGATGCTGTAGAAAAACCTCCTCATGGAAATAAAGTTGTACTTCATTCTGTGTTCGTAGAAGAATGCATTGAGGATCCTTGCGTAGTAAAACAGGGGAGCGATATTACTATGGCGATCAATATCACTACTAGTATAGAAGCTTTATTTTTAACACCATATGGCAAAGTTTAATAATAAAATGGTTATTTTAAATATGTCATAAATTAATAAATATAAAGTATAGGTTGCCAGTGCATAACAGGGTTGTTTACAAAATAGGGTTTTTTGCAAGGGCCAAATTCGTATAATGAGTCCTTAATCATTAATAGCGCGTTGCAATTTTGCAATACAATACATTATTACAAAAGCAAATTAAATAGCATTACATTCGTGGGTAACGCGAACTTTTACAAAGGTTTTGAATTATTTTTGTGAAATGTTTTAAATATTTTCTGCATTTTTGGGGATTTTCATCCTGTGCGCTGCCCCTGGCCACGTTCCCTATATTTTATGGGTTTCAAAATCCTTTTTATTTGATCGTTCACATTCTATGAAATTAATCATATTCTTGCATTAGTAATATCTGTGCTTGGCCTGTATGTCCGTATGTATAAAGAGATAATTTGCTGTACAGAATTAAAAGTTATTGTATGGTTTGATTTCAATAGTGTACCAAGCCAGTCGCGTAAGGCAATCTGTAATAATACGTGTAGCACCGTTTTATGTACCAGTGACAGTAGAAGAGGATGCTGAATTGTGTGAATTCCTGATAAAAGGCAATTGCAAAAACGTGAGTATAGGACAAAATTATTATGCCAAAAGAAAAACCAAGCTACCACAAATTGGTGTTAATGTGAGTCCAGCAATAACAGACTATAAATTATTCAATATTATTGGGCTACAGTATAATATCATAAGAAGTTGCTTTCTAGTCTCAAACAGGGCGGAAAGATTTACGAGCTTTTATAAGTAGTATGTATCATTAAAGAAATATTTGAAAAATAACCCGCTGAAAATTCTGTTTGAGAACTAACTTTTACAACTTACCTTTAAAAATAAATTCCCTGTGATTAGTGTAATTCCCATTCTAATAGTAATGATTATGTAAATGGAAATCTTGAATTGTGTTAAAGTGCATATATTAATGTTTCAGGTAGAAGCACAGGTGAGGTTCACTGCTAAAGATGACAACAATACATACACCTACTGTGGAGATTTCGGTTTTATCGTGAAAGACAACTCATTTGATTTTGGCATGGTTTTAGCTCCAACCATGAAACCTGCTTTTGGTCAATTAAATAAGAACAAATAGCAGCAGGAGGTATTTAAGGGTGGGCGTCCGCGCCACACGCAGATTTTTCGAAGATTAGATATACCAATAATTGTATATACTACATTAACATATACTACTTAATTGTTCCATTTATAATCATGTTCAATCGAGTAACAGTTGCGAAAAAATACATTTGAAATTATATGTATCCATAGGTTTACTAAAAAAAATCTTCAAGTTTTAAAACAATTTTATTAGCATAAATCTCTAAACATATTTTTAAAGAAGTTGAATACAAAATACGTTTATAAGTAGGTACTTCGTTCATGTACTCTGTGCGTGAGATAAACTTCTATAGAGGCTTTCCAAGTGTAATCTGCAGGGTTGATATGATGAAATGGTTTCTCGCTTCCTAGCCATTATCACGATAA
>JAQFYB010007795.1:0-10438 GCA_034694085.1 Pogonognathellus longicornis
TCGTATCGACAACGTATCGTATCGACAACGTATCGTATCGATAAACGCTTTTCGATGCATCGATTTACAGCACTATGCACAGAGTAATAATTCTTGACGATTTTGTAAAAATCGTACTATGCAGCATGTATGAATGATGCTATAAAAATCTTTGTGTGATAGCTTTGAGTATAGTCATAGACCGAATTACATTTCGTTTCGTATTGCGTTTCTGTCATGATCTTGGCGTACAGTAACAACAGGGCGGAACAATTACACATTAATAGGGCAAGTGTGAACGATAAACTTGTGTTGGAGTTTGAACTTATGTGTATATAAATGCAATTAAGGGAATGCAGTTTTGAAAGTGATCTTTGACTTGAACTATTATAATATCAGTATACAGCAAGAAGCAGTAGTGAGTAATAAAATGATTATGAAATCCTGCGATAGTATCTCAGAGAGAGAGAGAGAAAGATATCTTTATAAAAGTAAATCAGTCAATTCGTTTAGTAGGATCTCGTATGGTACAGAATTCTAACTGTATAAAATAGATAGGCTCCAGTTTAGAGTTCGGCTCCTTTCGTTTTACGAAACAGTTAAAGCATTCAAGATTCAGCGTAGTTAAGTCCTGTAAAAATTAGAGTAGGTACTAAAATATAACTAGATGTGTTGTCTGATGTATATTTTTGTATATATGGGCAATTTCTTGTGTGCAATGTTAGTTCCATTACACTCGAAGCCATTAACACTGACGTAGATCTTGTCTGATGGCATAAAATTACATTGAATATCACATTAGTAATTGTCTCTCTCTCGCTCTCTGCTACGCTTGACAGTAGCCCACATTAACAGATCTCTCAATAAAACAGCCCACCATCAGGCTTGACTGCCCAGACCACAACAGATACGCATTAGATTCTTATCTGAAGACGTTAATAGCGAGCTTGGAATCTTTTTTTATTCATTTAATGGCCTACAGTCAGTCAGCTCATTAAACATAAAAGCGACGATAAATGGCAGCTATTGTTTTCCCGTAATGAATGACAAATATTGCATCTTTTTTATTTGCTTGCTTAGAGAAGAGAGAGATATATTTTATAACAATAATAATATATCGTCTACATTCTATAATACATTAGAATATCAACGGAGTTAACAAAGCTTGACGAAGAAAAGTTTCTCTGCTCAAGATGTGCAGCTGTAGCTGAAGCGCTAACATTTTTATTGTTGAGGTTTCTCATTTGCATATTTAGAAAACAACATGATGGTTTGTCTTGCACAAAGGCTAGTAGTCAGGTAGGTATAAGGAGTAAATAAATTGCATAGAAAAATTCTCTACTACTCGTACACTCGTACTTACAGGATGTTATTGACTGTTGGCGGCTGTTTGTCGCTTGTCTTGTAGTAGTAACCTGATAATGCACTTCGGCAATGTGCATGTCACATCTTTGACTTTTGATGACTTCTTCCGATTGTAGAGATACCTAGCAAAATATTTCAATTGGTTCACTATTTCCTACATTGTGCATAGTTTAATCACATTATTAATGGCGTGTGTAAAAATGTAAATATTTTGTGCGCGAAGCAATCAGAATTACTCAATCACTTCGTTGTGTTCATAATTCCTTACATAATTGCAGCTTCCGAAAAGACAATGAATAACTTTACTATTGCTTAACTAGTATACATTAGCAATGATTTGCGTGATCAGGAAGGAAACAAATATTCATGCAGCAATATCACTTAATTAACATCGTTTCTCTTCATTTAGAGAAAATTGGCTTTTTATAATAGTTGTATCGTTTTGTTTATATAACCGTATTTTTCTCGTGATTGAATTCATGCACGTTGTAGAATGCAATGTTGTACCAGTTTTTCTACTGCACTCCATATTTCATGTAAAAAGAATGCGACAAAAACAACGTTGACTTTATATTTGAACTGTAAATGATGAACTTTTATTGCATACCTAGCTAATAGTATAAAGACATCATGAAAGTAATAAGTTTTTATGTAATTGATGAGCTGTAGTATACCTAACTTAATTTGGAGATTTGACAATAAGGATACAAGTACTGATATTTGTTGCTGGGGTCTTAACGAAAACATCTATTTGAGTCCGTTGCTTTTTTCCCTGCATTTTAATAATATTCATTTTAAAGAGTTTATCAATAGATTCTTTTTCGCTGCAATTTGGATAAAAATTCGAATCAGAATGTTACAATTGGTTTACAATTATATGTTTATTTTGTTAATTGTACAATTGTTTCGCTTTTTTATAATATTGCCTTGCATGCCTTTTTATAGCTGCTTTTAATGCTGCCACACAGATGTATTAATTCGGACCCATGTAAGGCTCAAAGTTCTCTTCATCCGCTGTGCTTGTTATTCTTTAATCAAAAGTGATGAAAGAGAGGAAATTAGGAAAGACACACACATACACACACTACGAAAACTATTGGCTGGATACTGAAGCATCTGGCTATTACTTGTTATCCTAATATTAGGGGAATTTCATGAAGCGGAAATTGGAAGGATGTGTATATTTTACTTGCTATAGATTTTCATGTAATGGGAATATACTCGTATAACAGTCATTTCATTACTAAAAGGGCAGTTCGTTCATATCATATTCTTCTTGGTGTGTAATTGGCTGATTGTTCATTCTTACAAACTTTACTCAGAAAAACATGAATTTATGTTTATTCCTTCATAACAGAAGTACATTCACTTTGGGCAGCACTTTTGGTACATTTATCCTACTTATAATGCTGGTTTGGTTTGCTCTATGAAGATTGTTTAGAAAAATAGTAGTGGATAAGATTTGGACTGGAGTTTGTGGTGAAGTAAACATAGTAATATACTTGACAACGCAGGACATCCATTTAGTAAAGGGAAGAAATGAATGGCACAAAGGGAAGAAGATTCCAGCATCAAGAGCCGGATTTAGAGTTTCACGTCCAGTTTCGTGTATTATGAGAACGAGTGTCTTCTGTAGGAAGGGGAATGAGAGGGGAAGAATAACTTGTTCTATATCTTTGCATGTATATAGTTGGACTGACGAGTATATGTCAGCTTGCGTTATTTAGTGTTGAGAGTATTTCTGTTTTCTGTCTGATGGTATAGAAAGTCCAGTAAAATACTTGACTTTGTTGAGAATTTCTCTTTTAGTGTCTTTACAAAGCTGTAGGCATACTCATTGAAATAGTGAATAGAGGACGAAATAAATATCAAGTTTCTTCTAATAGTAACTGATAAAGTTAGAAAATGCCACCCACTTTCCCATTGAGCTTCTTTCGCCCTCCCGTATTTACAACTACAGCATCCGAGTCAAAATGATTGAAGTACGTCGTGGGGATCGGTTGCGGTCAAAAGTGTAGTAAACCTATTGAATACAGAATGATTTGTTTGAGTACAATAGTTCTCTTTAATATCTCTTCAAGATTACGAACATTCCTCAATTTTGAGCTTGCGATGACACTGTGCTGTCACAATTGTAGAAATAACAAAATTGTACATCCATTATAATGGTTCACACTTAAAGTGTGAATGAATATCATACATACATGCGCCAATTTATTATATTAAATATCATTCATGGATTCATGAATGCATACTGTATTTACTGTTCATGGTTTCGTAGCAGCATAATATTATATACTTGAACATCAAAAGAACCTAGGTATACACAAATTGAGTTATAGTTAGCAAACTAAAAGGAAAATGGAATTTAGCGTAATATTATAAAATCTGCTGAAGCCTTAAATGATACTGTTGTTTATAATACGAGTGGGGAGGCTACATAAATGTCAACTTAAAATGCTACGCTCCGTTAAGTTTAGTTGGCTTACCGAGCGTGAACTATCTGTCAGAGAGTTACTTTCATACAATTTAGTAGCATTGTATAATACAGCAATACTTATGTATTAAATTCTCAGTATCAGGATTAAGTATAGTACAACTACACATACATATACAGTAATATCATGTACGATTACAAAGTATCAGTTTGTAATACATGTCAACTAAAAGCATGATCGCCATGTGATGTGATATAATCGGAAAGGTTCGTGCAGAGAGTTGCAGTATAGAAAATTGAGAATCTGAATGAACAGATCTTATATGTATACACATACATCACTGTTGCAACATGCAACATTTAGTGTATTTCCTCACACAAGTGCATAATAATATATTATATGAAAAGAGATAGTGTTTGCGGTTGGATCCATCGAAAAAAGTGTTTTATTACAATTGTAGTGTTAGTTAGTTGCTTGTCTAAGCAGTAAGAGTGAAACGAAGGAACGACGACGCATTTGTAACGCCTGGCTTAAATGCACATTCTCGTTGTAAATGAAAAGAGGGCCTTTGACAAGAATGATTTCCTTGCGGCAGGTCATGACTACCCGCTGTGCACAAGTCAGGAATGTGAATGGACTATCCGACCGAAAAACAAGTGACCAAGTGCTCTTTGCACTCTAGAGAGTTCCCTTTCTACAACACACAATAATCCTCCTTCTTCTCCTGACTCTGCACTCACACTGACAATAACAAATATACCACTATTCAATCTCCTACAGATACAAACAATTAATACACTGTCTCTCTATATAACACTTTATCTTATTATCTCCCTACATGCTCTGAGTAACAAAATTTTCTTATTTACAGATATTTGCGTGACTGAACAGATACAGATACATTACATACTTTTCATGTACATAGAGTACCTATACACATTCCTACAAATTACTTTTTCTCCAACGATTAAGAACAATATTTATTTTTATACTTACGCACACAGGTATACTACTTATACTTATTTGTACATGTACCTACGTGTAGTGTAAGTATGCAAGTACAGTTAATATAAACATTAGATTCTTTTTGCTGAGATTGTTTGTGGCGATTGGTATTTAGAAAGAGCATTAGCGAAGAGATAAGGATACATAATATGCAGCAGGGGCAGACAGTGTGTAACCATTTAGTTTGTTCGTGAAACATTAGCAAGATTTATCTGTTTTTGGTTGACAATCGATTAATAGTTACACTAATAGTGCATTTGTACAAAGAGCGAGTGAAGTTGTTAGTTGTTACTACAAGCGCAACGTGACGAGCAAGTCAAAGAAGATGCAGAATATATCGATATGTGGTTAATGCGGTAGGTAATGTATACGTAAGCAGATTTCTGTAGCTAGGCATAATAAGTCTTATGTTGGGGGATCTTAGAGAGTTGTACTTTACTGACCATACAAAAGTATTGAAATGTGATGGATGCCAATATTCATAATATTGTTAGGTACATACAAATATAATGGCTAGACATAGTCTTGTGTATGAATTTATGTAGAAAGGGCAATATTGATTTATTAGCGTGTCATGATGAATTATTCATATTAATGATAATGGTAATGATTGCATGGGTATTCCATGGGTCATTGGTCAATTCGTATGGATTACTCTGCGGCGTCTTTTCTCTCTGTGGGTCTATTCATTATTGATATGGAATCAATTATACATACTGTTTATTGTTTAACTATCCACCTATTTGTACCTATGTGCATAAACTACCTACCCATACCTGCAAATCTGTGTATGTGCAATATTTTGCATAGACTGCTATTATATTCAAATAATTACACACGAAATGACGTAGCAGTTGTAACAGTTTTATGAGCTCCAACCCAAACCGTTTTAATTGTCTTTTTGTTTACATTGTATGTAGGTATCTCTATTTGAATATTGCAATTTATTTGCATACTCAACAAGAGAGACACTGTCTAGTGTCCTGAAACCAGTATAATATTATTTTGTTTACTAAATGTAAGCACTCATATTAATTAAGCGTGTTGTTTGAAGAAGGTTATAGGTATAGGTATGTAAAAATATTATGATTGTATTTAACGGGTATGCTTTGCTGAAATTTAATAATAATAATATACATGTGTAATGTAGCCTTAATGATGCTGGAATCATGTTTGAGTATGCATCTCTCTTGTTCTATGTAGTATTTATGTGATGTGTCTTGTCAGTATTAGTGTAGCGTGTTAACTATGCTAATATCATTTAAGCTTACATTTACATTGTAGTTTGTAGTATGTACACACTCAAGAAATAGGATTTACTAGTTTTGTTGTAATAAGTTGAGTGCACAATGTAAAGCATTTGAAGCATTTATGGTGTTTACTGTGTAGAATGTGTATATGTGTGAAGGAAAAGAAATGAATGCAGTGTGTATAGGTACACATGTATGTTGTTGTCTACTTTATAATATGTGATGTGTGTACGGAATTACGGAATGGCATTAATGATTCATAGTGAGGTTTACTGTTGTTAAAGTTGATTGGCTTGGTTTTGGTTGGCTTTCGCAAGTGTGCAAAAAGTTTAATCCATGTAACCTTGGAAGGAGAGTAGAGAGTGTTATGATATCGGTTGTTGTGTGGATACAAAGACATAGAGAGCTACGAATTCACTTTTTCAGGCTTGGAACTGTACTGCAATTGCAGTTTGCAGTGGTCGGATTGCTTATGCTTATACTGAACATGGCACTACCGTTGCTTCTTATGAATATCAATTGAACTGCCGCAGAGAGATGATTAGCCACACTATCTAGTATTACATATAAATGATGTTCGTATGATACGAAGAGAATCTTATTTGTGGTATTAGTATTGCAATTGGTATAATGGTATGGTGGTTGGATTGGTGTGGCAGAAGCAGTGGCAGCCTCACTATTAGAATTACAAATATTTGTTATACGTCATGTTTCTTGACTTGAATTGATCCAAGTGTAATTTACTGTAAATTGTAATGTTATGTTTATTAACGTGCATACTGCATTACGACTACATGCAAATATTGGAGTGGAGTGTTGGTGTAGTAGATTATGTCTTCAGATAAAATGTATACGTGTTTCAGTCAATAATGTGCGCAGTGATTCATTGTCTTTATTATTAAGTAGGTAAGCTATCTTATTACTATGTATTACTATTACAATGATGCTTGCAAACAGAATTTGTAAGTAATTGAATTTTTATTAGCCTGAACATATTTTCGTAACCCCTGCCTGCGTCTTTGTCTAGACGTTGACAATTATGACTACATATAACATTATGTTCGCTGCTTTGTACGAACATTGGCCTACTGTTTTTTCTATGGATTTTATTCCGTGTGCACAGTATTAGTATTACTAGCACTCTTGTTGAGTAAGTACTTACATACAATATGTATGTACACTTCAGTTGAACTCTGCTATTGTAAACCTACACAAAATTTTAATAGTTGTAGGCAGGTACAGAAATTGATTGTAATGTTTTTTCTGCTGATGATGATATGAGAGTGATGGATGATATTTTAGATACTAGTTGAGAAGCATTTTTTATAATAAATGTATTTGACCTGTTCTTTGAGAAGTATATAGAATAGTCAAGGCAAGGCAAACAGCACAGTACACAGTAAGTAAAAAACTGTTTAGATCCGATACAAGTTTTTGTGTACGGTACTACCTACGAAAGAAATTTATTAAATTCGATTTGATTTCGTTTTCTCAAGCAATGAATTACGGCAAGGTCCTTCTAACCTTTGACTCTCACCGTTATCATGTCATAAAGAAAAAATTTCTATTACTAAAACAAACGTTTGCACACGGTCTCTTGAAGCATTGAAATAATAAATTACACTCTGATCCCTCTATAGTTTTTCTAAATGATTTTGAAAACTTTAATACAATATACATTGAAAACGTATTGCTTTATATTAAAGATCTTTGCGTGGGGATTATATAGGTATGGTTGTATAAATTAGAAATATATAAGTATAAAAGAGAAGACTGAAGAGAAAGAAACAGTCAACTGTCAATATAGAAGTACAGTGCATTTACCTTGGCAGTTAGACGGTGTGTCTTTAAAGCCTTTACCCTTAAGCCACCATGCCATACAGTCTCATTGCCTCCTGACAGAAAAGTTCCGAGTCTGCAGCAGTTATCTGACTACAACATTAATAATGAGTTGTGCTGCGGTAGTTTCCAGTAAGGGCGTGCGGTAGTGTTCATTTATTTTCTAGCTCTATATTGCTTTGCTATATGTCTATGTTTATATCAGTACAAGATGAAGTAGAGAAACTGTGTGTGTGTAGCCGTCTGTGTCTGTAACTGCAGGTTGACAGATGGAAAGACGCTTTGCGAAGATCTTGATAAGGTGTAAGGATTCATCTCGGCTCTCCTGCATAAGGAGATAAATTATCGTGACAGAAATTTTAAGTTAGCTCAACTGAAAGTTTAACTTCGGACTCTGAAAGAGTATGGTGTGGGTAGACTGTAGTTAGTTGGTCTGCGCTGTGGCTGGCAATTGTCTGACTAAAGATATTAAAGAGTTCATGGTATTAAAAATATATCGAGTGAAATGCACCTTCTAGTATCTCAGTACCTGAAATCCTTGTTGGTTTTACATTTCTATCGCTTTTATGGCTTGTCTATACAATGTAAACCTGCATATAGATAATATAAACAGTTCTCTTCTATCTGTAATGGCTAGAAATAAGTATTTCATTATTGAATCCCAGTCTCCACCTTTTTTATTAGTTAGTTTAGTCTATTGTGTTTTGTTGGTTGGTTCTTTTGGTAGTTGTAGTGTTGTCAGTCGTATATTTCGGTAATAGGAAGAGGGGATTCCTTTAATGTTAAAAATAATGTCCCTGCTGGGCTCGGGTTGAAATAAACATCGTTTTACTCTCAAGTTCCAAAGACATCGAAATGGCAATTAGGGTTTCTATTTATTGTCAAGTTTCCTGGCATCTATATCTTTATAGATATACATTTTTCCTATCATAGAACCTACCTATACATAGATACAAAATCTCTTCCCGACGAGATATATGTACTATAGTCGATTGCGACTGGTGCACCTACTCCTACAAATACATCTACTACTAAAATGAACAATATATTATAAACACGTTTATTGTAAAGCGTGAGCTTTGTCCCAATTTGATACATTCTGGTTGAAAGACTTGGGTGAATTGTGAATGGGATTGGAGTCTGAACCCTGGGTCGCAACACCGTCAGACTGCTGTAAGTATCTTGTAGTAATACATAGTTCATTGTATTCTGTGCTATTGCACACTTACAAGGCTATGGACTTTTAAGGATAAAGTTATGCACCGAGAGGATACAAGAGAAAAGGGGTAAATTCTAACTACTTTATTTCATATTTCACTAGATTTGGATTTGATTCGTGGATTGGATATTATATTTTTCGTTAGAGAAATCCCGTAACAGTAAAGCTAAGTATGCAGTACACTACACTACACAGTATATTATATACATAGCATATTGCGGATACATGCCTTGGTAAAATCATCAGCAATACTGAATACAGGAAGGAAGAATTTCTTTCGCTTGGTGTGTCGGGTTGTGTGGGGAAGTAAGAGATCCGACTTTTTGGGCAGAGAATGCAACTCGGTAGATACGGACGAAAAGAGTAGGTATTAGTATGTGTATATGACACAAGACACAATGTAATAGCTCTCTATATGTAATCCAATGTAATTTACCGAAATAGGGTGAGGTAGGGTATGGCTTTAAACTACCGAAAAGTAGGAAATGAAACCACACATGTACTGTATGTAATGCTTTCTACACAATGCATACTTTCGGTGTCTGGGTGCGCAGGAGTAATGTAATAATGTATCTCTATTCTGTGTTGCATCCTTGTGTGTATGTGAGTGTAGAGACTAGTGTATCTGGAACGTACATCAAATTTAGAATTATCTTTCATTTATACGCACTGCACGTGTCACTCTCAGCCAGAGCTTTTTAACTCACTTGACTTATTGTTGGCTGAGGGAGTAGGATTCTATCGAGAAATTATCCTCTTCGTCTAATGCAACTTCAGATAAAAAAGTGAGAAACGAAATCCGAATTTTCCACGCTAGGTACACTATAGCCTACGTTTTTTTGCTTTTACATCCACGCCTGCCATGGAAAGCTTTCAGCTGATATTATTGATGCTCCTCGAATGAATTTAATGTTCGTTTGTGTTGTGTATGGTGTGTCTGTCTGAATTACTACTATACAATGTACTGCAGATGCAGTTGAATGTGTCTCAGTGTATCTGAAAAAGACAATCAGTTGCTCAAACACTACTGGGCAAGATGATAAACGAAAATGAATAAAGAACGCCTGGTGTTTCTCATTCACAAAGTAAACTTTCTCTCTCCACCATTTCATTGCCAGTTGCCACAAGCCATCAAGGCAGCTTTGCTTAATTTAAAATGATGAGTTGTATTTGTTTCACATCCGTTTTATAGGATCAGACTCATCGTTTAGATGGATTAACTATGTCACATCTTTTCTGATCAAATTAATGCATATGCACATATGCCAGCGAACACAGTATTGCAGCTTTTCTGCATAAGAGAATGACAGCTTTTTGTATTCAATATGAAGCTAGTTGTACTA
>JAQFYB010007796.1:0-10437 GCA_034694085.1 Pogonognathellus longicornis
ATACTTTATAGACCAATAAGTCACTTCTCCTGTTTTCCGAACATTGGATTATCACCATTTCAAAGCTTCAATTTCTTGTCTTATTCGTGATGCTTGTGTGTGCTTCGATTTTGCCTGGGATGGTTGCAGCCTAGAATGTATATATATCGAATGTGAGGAAAGTGAAGTCTTTGAGTAAAATGAAGGGTCCAGACTCTCCAGACGCTGCATACAGATAGCTAGAGGTACCTCATTGCTCTGTGACAAACAGAACTCTCTTAGTAGCCGCAATACACTATGTGTACGCTTATTGTTACATATCTTTTATCTGTCTGTACTATATTTTACGAGACTAGAGCACAGTCGGTAGGAATTATAATGGGAAAATTCGCAATAATATTTCTATCTGCCTATTCCTTTGAGTTGAGATGACTTGGAATGTGATGTCATGCTATGCAGTGCAATGTAATCTAACGAGTGGCAACAAAGGGATTTGGACTACTCCACATTAGATTACTACTGTGGAACTGAAGAACAGAGTTAAAGATGAGAATACGACACAGAGGAATACTGCGGGACAAGAAAATAACATTGTGCATGTAGTGAGGTAGCAATCTGTACATAGAAGCAAAGAGACAGTCTCTTGTCTTTCCACACAGTGCTAGTGGTAGAAAAGCAACTACGTGTAGAGAGATATGATATATATTTATACATCTTAAGATAGAGAGAGACTATTCTTGTAGATTTTAGGTAAAGAGAGGTCGCCTCGTCTTGACTTGGTTTTGGCTAGCTTTTCCCTGGTGAGCAAGAGCGAGTTGAGTTGACTTGTCTTGGCGAGGAGGTTGTGTGATGTGAGTTACATAACACACATGCATGATGGTTAGTAGGTGATATAACAATATAGAAAAGTACTAACATAACTAAAGAACGGAGAAAAGTAAAGCACGAATGTATCTTTAGACGGAATTGCCTATAAGGCCCGAACCCATTCTATAGTTTAAAAAGTAGCATTGTAGTGCCATAGCAGACAACTCCACACATACATACAGAGACATGGAGCAGAGAAATATTCGTTGGTACTTCGTACTTGAGGATTTGTAGGAGAGACTGCCGACTGGTGACTCGTAGGATTGTAGTATGTATGTGGTCATACATACTTACTAATACACATTCATACATGTATTGTACAAAGAAGGACGGAATGAACGAAGGAACGGCATTTGAGTTTTCTCCTCGAGTTACACAGTTCGTGTGCATTAGATGCTGGAGGGCTTCCAAAGTATGATTTGCGGCTGTCCCACAAGCCTTTTTGAAGTTCTCTTTCTCCCTATTATCTTTTCTCCCAGCAGAGTGAACAAGCTCTCTTATGCTCGCCGAGAAGTATGCAACGAGGGATTTTGCATGCATTTCTCGCTACTGAATATGTAATGATATGCCCTGTTTCTTTTTTATATTTATGGCATACTTAAGATGTAAACCGCATGCTGTTACATTTATTGACCTACTGTATATAAAGCAACAAAATCGCATATCCAAGAATAAATGAACCTATCGGAATGCCGCCGGTTGAACTACTCAACCAGCCTCGTAGTGTTATCAACATCATACACAACACATACACACACAGAAACTCAGTTGTGTTGTGTATAGTAGTAAGTAAAAGTAGTCAATGCAATGTTCTGTGCATATATATCCTCCGAATGTTCATTTCACTGTGTATATACCTAGTGTACAAAGTACAAAGTACGTAGTAGACCTTATTCGGAAACAAGTTCTGTATTATATGTATGTATAAAAGTACCAGCAGTTCCAGTACCTCTCTGGCTCTACTTGAGTTGCTGGATACGACATTATTACATGGAGAGTGGAGAACTAGCTCCATTTGTGTTTTACCGAAGTTTAGTGTATTGCAGTGTAGTTGTGTAGTTCCCCTCTGGCTCTTATCTATATTCATCTACATCTGCATGCTCTCTCCACTTTCACTGTGGAACAGTTCTCCATCTCTCAACTTGGTTTCATGCGAGACTTAGTCTTTCTCTGCTTTCGCAATTCCATTTGTAATATCAGGAAGCTCAAATCAACTCCACTCTTCAGACTCTGGTATTAGTCTACCAAATCCACCAAGGCTTAGTTGTTGAAACTTGAGTACATGCAGATGTACTACTAAATAGAAGCACATCTGTATCTTTGCTCACAGATACCTTTCTAATACTCCGTTAGGTAGAAATGTACACAGCTGAAATCGACTAAGACTTCCTACTAACTAATAGCAGCTCACTATACAATACACACAGGCCTCCCTCTAAACTACCTTCAACAATAGAAACAAAAAACGTTTTGACTACTGTTTACGCTTAACATACATAAATTCTCCGCTTTTGCAAAGCTAGAGCTACATAGTACTACATTTCATAATGTTATATCTGCAAAATAGAAGTTCATTTTGCTAATGAGTAATAGTATTTATTTGGATAGTAACCTTCCTAGAACTCTACTTTTCTTTCTATTTCCAGCTACTTTTCTCCAGTTGTTATTACTGTGGTGTGTCCTTTTGTGCAGAGATTAATGTTAGAGTACTTACAGAATTGTTTTAATATAATTCTCATATATTGTATATTACACTGTTTTGCATTTGCAGGGATTTAAAATTTGTTTAGTTGAGTATATCAGCAACGAATAAACACAGAAACTCAACATGTAATGAAACCACCAAACCCTTCATTTTATTTCACTAATTCATTTGCTATGCATGTGGTATGTACTTAATGCGTAGCCTTAAGGACTTATGAATATGACTAGAACATTATGTTTCCGTTGGAATTGAATATTCTAAAGCACCTATCTCACAGATGAAGAAGTATGTTATGCAGAAAATGATACGCAGACTATTTCCAACGTTTTCTACTAACTCGTGTGCAATATTATATTATTATTACTTCACTGGTTAGTTACTAATACCTTCCGGAGTTCATTCTCTACTTGTTTGCATTCACAACTAATGCCAAAGGGAAGCTGAATAATAAAACCCATCTAAAACATGGCAGAATACAATAATATTGATCATAATACTTATTTATCTCCGCAGTTACTATTTTTATCAGCTTAGTACTTTACTTAGGTATAAACTTTTACGTCAATAGTACTGCAAAGGATGAATAAAAAATAGGTAATATAACTTCAATAATATATACTGAGTAGTCAAAATATTAGTCAAAGTCACTTTTAATTTCTTACACTCTCCAAAAGCATTATTTTAATTTATTTTTGCCATTAAGAGCAATTAGCAATGGCAATCACAACACCCAGCTAAGTTCTAAGAGCTATACTAACATTAAGTACCATGGGCGACATAAAATTCTCACACACAACTGCTAATGCAAACAAAAGAGCGAAGGAATTGTAAATATAGTACACAAACAAGTACGGGTCAATGAGCAAGGTAGTCCATAATTTAGTGCAACGAAAAGTGTGCACGGGAAGTTTTCAAATCCAATTTAAAACACACTTTGAATTTGACATTAGGTATGATATACAACGGGGAAAGTAACGACTTTTATTTCAGCCCACATTTCAGTAACCGTTACCTTATTAAGTTTATAACTCGTGAAGTATGTTAGCATTTGGAATCTTGCATAAGAATTGAAAGCACTTGACAAAATGAAATCATGAGAAGAAAAAAGTCACCGCCTGGTTGAATTTATTTGACCGTGAAACACGCAACGAGAGCCGGTGTGACGCATTTAAGGTACCAAGGGGATACATCTAACACAGTAAAACAAAGTGAAATGAGATGAAGTAATGGTTAGACACACATGTATTACTACACATAAGGTGCCGATTACACACTACACTCCTATATTGTAACGTGTAGTAGCTGAAACCGAAAACCCGAGATACATTTTGTCCGCAAGAACAGTCCACGTCAACTTGAGTGAAATCAACCCACATGTAATAAGAGTATCGAGTTTACACTTAGGTTTTGTATGTATTGATGATGGGTGCTGGCGCTACTCTGCTACTATATTGCTGTGTATTTGCCACTTGAACTAAGGGAAGTACATGTCACGTAAATAATATTCTCCTGCAAGACGGACGCCCAGGGCCTTATTGGTGTTAATGTATTCTATATTGAACATAAATAATGTGATATGACGATATAACGATATGAGCAGCGATATTATTTACGTACAACTAGATTCTTACAAAAGGTTTATTCGAAAGTTTCATTGTATTAAATTGACTTGAAGGTAGTAAAGAATTGCTTGGACTAACCGAGGCCTATGTACCAAACTACAGCACCAAACTGGCTACATTACCAACCTCCATCACTATTTGTAAGTATGTAACACCAAACCCGTTCTGTATAAATGAACTTGTTACATTTCTCACCTACTTAAGCTTATTAAGTTACTTACCTATACAAACATTATGCTGTAGTTCTTTAGAAAAAATAATATTCTGCATTATTTTGTCCGATAATAGTAATACATAGCATTATAGTGTTAATTTATTGTCATTGTACATGTAATATGCAAGTAATATGAAAAACAAATGAAAAGTAATATACATTTCAATGTCCTTCCAATGCAAACACTTTATTACAGATACAAGTCAGAAAATATGCCTTTACCTGTACTTAAAAGTAGTGAAATCATAAAATTTATAATGGTTAAAATAATTATTGGAGTGTTAATACTTATAAGTTAATACAGCAGAATATTAAATTGTTCTATTGTATATAGACATAATTATAAATCGGAAATGTAGCAATGGTACATTCCTGGGTTACTCGAGTGAGTAATGTAAACCTTACTCATATAGTTCAATGAGGGGATTATTGGTGTTTTATAGTTAGCGTAGTTTTGCAGGTTGGTGTTGTGCCTAGGTTTTCCAATACCGTTCCCATCAACCTTTTATGAAACTTCACATCCTTCATGACATTTCTCATTGTTTATGTGTGTAGCTATAAAATAAATTTAGCGAGAATGGAGCGAGTGTCATGTCTTGGACATATTATAGGTAGGTTCCTACTATAATATGTATATGTGTGATTGTGCGAACATAATGCACGCATATGGTAAGACACTCATTATTTTTGACAGATATTTAAGTTTGCAATATTGTGTAAACCATGAGTCATATTGTGAAATTGTTATCAGGGTTTTGTGGGGTTTATACCAAGCGAAACAGAAAGGGTGACAATTCTATGTATAGTATGGTAGTAGAAACTGTTTTAGTATAATAAGCAATATAAAACATTTATTTGTACTTATACAGAACTGTTTTGTATTTCATGAAAAGTTAAATTTCATGTAGCTAAGTTTACATAATATTAATGCATGCGCATTTACTGTTTACAAGTTTCTAAATGATTAATTTTCATTAGTACTGTTTCGAAAATTGGACTTGAGTGAACCCGTCTGTTATAGTTGAAGTAGGTACCTGAAGTAAATTGTAGTTCAGCCCGAAGGTTCAAATGAAAATACTTTGTACATTCTTTAATTTAGTCCCATGTGTATGTCTAGTACCACATACCCACAATAGGAACGGTACCTGCAAAAGACTGCGGTACCCCCCGAGGTATGTGCCGCTAATATTGGGATATTCAATGCGTGCATTAATTACCTTCTATTCTACAGAAGCACATCACAGAAAGAAACAAATGACCATTCTTGCACTATAGGACTATTTAATTATTTTCGAGTTAGTACATTGACCGAACCCAATCATTAAAAATATAGCCGCACTGTAACTTAATTGCAGTTACTTACACCTACTTATCTAACACAAAAGGAAAGGACCTAATTAAGCAGCGAAAATTATTTTTAATAGCAAATTAGATGGTTTGAATGCGTTTCTACAGCATAATTACACACGTACTTGAATATTCCATTGTTTTCTGGTTCAATACGTCTTAATGAATGATTGAATTTCTAATCTGTTTACCTCAATTCTTAGCTCAATTCTATTTATGCAACTTGGAATTATATACCTTTGTATAGAATTTCTCTTACGTAGTCTTTCTCTCTGTTACGTAGAATTTCTCTCGTGCTTCTTTCATGCTTTGTTTGCTAACTAAAAGTAATTCTGAAATGTTTTCGTCGAAATGCGCAGTATGTGGCGTGCTGGAAATTTCACGTTGCAATCATTATCAAAAATTAAACAAAAGGATTAGTTATACCAGTTATGCGCTCGTACCTGATTGTACACATTATTACAGCCATACTTATACTTCAACTCAGTATGAAACAATTTAACATATACGTAAATAGGTATGTTGTTTCATATTCAGAAAGTACTTTCTAGTACATAGCTTGCATGCTCAAAGCCTAACTTTCTTTGCAAATAGTAAATACTAGTTCCAGTGTGCTCATGTACATTACCTATACAGTAAAAGTTTGTTTCAGTTGTATTTAATCCCTTCATTTTATAGTAGACGAATTAAATAGCTTTACAAGTTGCTGTTTAAATTAAGTGAAATGGCTAGTACATAATTTGTAGGTTATAAGAACGTGAACACTACTAGAGGAAGAAAGGCTTGTTTATGTACCTGTAATCAATACTGATTTCTAACCTGGAGCATTTCTGGAAATTATCGTGTTAGTCTTTGAATTGAAATACATAGGAATTTATAAACATCACTTATTATGTTTTGGAAAGCACAGGAAAACGAAATGATACTTCGCCTGATGGAAAGTAATAAACCTCACTGGCGGCTTCAACAAACGTCTGAATCCACAATCTACGTAGTTATCGCTTAAGGTATCATACTCTTCCCGAAACTAACTGAATGGAAACCAGTAGGCCACAAACCAAAATACCTCACTTTAATAAATACATGGAATTTCTCATAATCTGCAATCTCCAAGTGCGTTAACGTGAGCAAATATACATATAGATATCGAAATCGAGCTCTAATACTATTATTAATAATACACACAAAGTGCTTAACTATTTCGTTGTGGTGTATGGCAATTAAACACTGTGTAAAACAGCTTGAAGGAGCTAATAAACTTGAATGAGTTATGTAGTCCAAGATACTTAAGTTAGTAAATTAACTAGTACGTAGTAATTTGTTTATGTAATTGTATATCATAAAATCATGGTATCGACATTTAAAACCTACCTTACTCAGTTTTCAAGATTTATTTTGAAGTACAAGTGATACTTAAATAAAATTGATACAGTATAAAAGCTCTTTGCACAACTAGTATGTAGCTACTAACTTACATGCAAAACTATGAAGCTATGTACTATTGAAATGCATTATTTAAAATACCCAATTTCCATGCTGTTTGCCAGGTATACTTTTACTTTGGATTTTGGAATCCTTTTAAGCAGCTTGTAAAGTGCAGTACCTAAAACCTATACACAAAGTTGGGAATAAGTCGTAAACGAATCGAGTCAGAGTGAAAGGTTTGTAAACCTTAGCTAGTCATACATAGCCGTCCTAACCCGTCCAAGAGAAAGTAAATAGTAAGATTTATTTGAATTGCAGTAAAGTTTAAAACCTGAAATGCGTTATACACATTCTGTAAACCTAAGTTGGAGAGAAAGAGTCGTTTTCCCCAGAATTGCGTTTAGGTAGGTGCTTGTAGTTTTACTCCTTTCTACTGAATATACATACATAATATTATTTCTCCTAAGGTACCAAGTTCAAAGTTTGCTTTGCTTAGGTTGCTTGATATTTGCAATAGCTTAGTAGTAAGGTAGGTATTATGTATGAAGGTAAGCACACTGGTATGTACATAAGACGTAACTGTAACAAAAATGCATGCATGTTATGTATTTTCAACGGGTACAGTAAACCCTCGTTGTGTAAATAGAGGAATACCACGCGTATTTATATACACAGTACACCTTTAACTAGTGTAATATAAACTACCTAAACCTACATGGAAATCTACACGGTTGATTCCATCTGCATCATAAGATAGAGTTGTAAGAACGTTGTGCATGACTGCAAAGGAACGTATGCAGTGAGTAGCATGTAATCTAAATTACGACCTTATATTTTAGACATGTGCACTTTGACTAAATTTATAATACTACGCACATTCACTTTATAGCTCAGGCACCCAACTTGAGTGGTAAAGTCCTTCAAGCACACCGCGTATAGGTAGGGTAGGTAGGTAAGATAACTGGAAACTGGAACCCATAATATTATTGTATCGTGGGTGTACTCATGCAACTATGTATTTACAGTATTTGTATTGTATCTACATACTATCTTTGGTTGGTTCATGAAATGGAGTGAAGCTCTTTTGTATAGTCGTAAAGATTCAGGACAGTGATGGGAAAGTTTTTAGTGTATTCGCATACATACATAGATAGACTCTTGCACATACATGTACATGTTTAGTAGTTCTTTTGGAACGTTTTCATGAATTGTAATATTTGTGTAGGTAAGTAAGTATCTTCTACGTGAGCAGAAAAGCACAATACACGCAGGGAGAAGGCGGAGAATGATTTTGGACAATTTAGTACAATACTATGCAATATCTATATCGATGCAGATAAAAAAGTATTATGATAGTCACTTTGGCTCGGAGTATCTACTTATAAGTAGCATTTCAATTTCACTGTCGCAAAAAAGCAGACGGTCATACTTATGTAGTACCAATAGTAGTAGTAGGAGTACTATATATGGTGTATAATGCAATCGACTCCGCACTCGAATTCAGTCAGTGGTCCATGAAGAACTCTTCCGCTATTCTGTTATATGGGGACGTACCTTTGCCGGAGAAAAAGGCATCAAATTCGCCCATTGCTCTTTCAGAGGTCTTTTCAAGAAACTTGAGTAGCCACATTATATACTTGGGTTGTAGTAGAAATGCAATTTCTGTGAATTTGTCTAGTTTTTAGGTGAGTTAAGAATTTTCCAACTATTTTCAACAGAGCTAGACTACAGTGAAAACATATTTGCGCCAGAAGCCGATGAAAAAACGAAATGGCATGGAGTTGAAGGTTATACGAAGAATGAACTTTGCGTGAAATGATGCGAAAAGAAATGAAATGGTCTAAAACTGTAATCCTAAAATAAAAAGAATGTTCAGGGAATAGTCAATGAAAATGTTTTCATGCAACGCAACCCAAGTTTACACAAAGGTAACACAATGTCAAACTCAAACTTAGAATATTAATTTTTGTTACCTACTTTCTATCTGGAGCTACTACTGTAATTACAATAGTACAATAGAACTTGGCAGAATATTGATGCTTTAAGTATTACTTAAGCTTAACTGCTGTGATAACGGACTTTTTCAGTAGAATGTTTATAACAGTTGTTTGATGAAGCATTAAGGGTGGTTACAAGTTACAACTGCCGTAATTGTTCTTGCACGCATACATTCATAAGTGAAAGTAATTTGCTTTTGACAGAAAAGAAGCATGTATTGAGCACTAATTGTTGCAAGTACTACACATAAAAGTAGTTTCAGTTTCAAGAGTTATGTGTACAAAACATTCCATGCATATGTATGTACATACAAGGAGAGGTAATAAAAATTAAATATTTCCTGATTTACATCTACAGGCAGGAGGGTAGGCAGCTTCGGAAGTAATAATACTAAACTAACGCAGAGTTTTCCCTCCATCCATTAGTTCGGCTCATAGTGGCTGGTGTTCTGTGCACTAAGAACAACTTGCTTTGAAGATAGCTATGCAAATCAGAACAAAGTCTACGATGAAAGTTAAACTCATTTGGAGAGTAGTATTTAAAAATAATTGGGTCGCGACTAAAATTTAAATTGAATATAATCTTGCGTAGACTTCTACTAGTTTTGGCCAGTTGGGATAGAATTACCTATAGACAATGTGCGGAACTTCTAGCTGCCGGATATTTTCCAACAGACCTAGCTACGAAACTAGTTCAAACTAACAGCGCAGCTGTCTGTTCAGAAAATAGAAATTTGTAATACACTACATGCAATTCATAAAGATTAGGTACTATACATACACTGTGGATACATATCAGACTACCTAGTCGTCCTTTCATCTCGAAACCTGATACATAAATATTGATATCAAACGCATCACCGCTAGCATTGAAAATAAAAATCTCTGTTTATTAAAACACCAAGGTGTCATGTAATTCTCATTCTAGAGCGTACTACCACTACACTACAGATACAGCGGACCTCCTGATGCTACAAAATCATTTCAACTTCTGTGTACACATTTCATTTGTCTGTGTCTGTCCACATTTTCAAATCACGCTTATAATTTATTATAGCTTTTGTTCGCTCACACACTATCTGCAAGTCAGACAGCATGTTTTACATAGACCAAGGTGTGAACCATTTCTTTGTTGGTGGCTTAACAGCATGCATTAGACAAGATACCTACCCTACATACATAATATAATATCATAATGTAGTTCAGTAGCTGTAATTATTTAATTCTGCAACGCTAGATGCATAAATTTCTGCATCGCAATGTAAATTATTAAAACAGCAG
>JAQFYB010007797.1:0-10437 GCA_034694085.1 Pogonognathellus longicornis
ATTTTTTGGTTCCTGTAAAATACGTATTTTTCCGTAAATGTCCGTAGTTCCATATTTCCCGGATTTTCAACCCTGGTTTAGATAGTTTTACTAAAGTACTTAGTGCTAACCCATCCAGATTATTTAGAGACTAAGGCAAACGGAGTGATTTGTATGTATTTATAACAATAATGACAGTTTGTTGATACAGTCGTACGTGGTTAAATTATACAATAAAATATATGTTGTGCCAGATTTGAAGTTTAAATTCTCATTTCTTGCTTATTTTAAAAATTAGTATTTTAACTCCACAGTTGTTTTACTGACCCATTTTAGAGGTATATAGGATGCCAACCTTAACAATAATGACAATTTTGTAACTTTTGGTGGTATCAAGATTAATAATAATGTAGCTTGAGTTATTTTTTTGTAGTCGATGCTTTTATTTTCGCTGTAAGCATGAATATAATGATTGTATAATAATATATTTTGAGCACACTATGTACTCTCTCGCATTTCTAATTTTTCCGTTAGGTACTCAAAAATTGTCGACGATGGTTTATCAGTTAATCAGTCTACAAGCTTAGTCCAGGAGATAGCTCGGACTGGATCCACTTTCCCTTGCTGGTTTCCAAATCAAGTCAAAACCTGGGCCATAACTACCAGGGTTAGCATAAAACATCACTACGAATGTGGTGTACACCTGCACAGTATAATTTCTAGTGCCAGAGCCAAACATTCTAAAAATAATTCCAAAAAAGTATTTTAAAAAACATCCAAATGCTTCTGCTCTGCTTAATAAAACACTCGCTTTTAATTTACTGACAAGGCAAAGATTTGCAAAGTGGCCTTTTTTGCGAGATTACTGTATAGTGGCTAAAAGTGTATTAGGTAAATATGATTCTCGTAAAATTAAAAAAATACTCACTCGCCATTAGTGACGAACAAAATCCTTCCTCCATTACGTTGACAATGTAACACAGATATCTTATCCCAGCCATTATCGCTAAGGTCATAGATCACTTCCAGTTCAAGTGATTCGACATTCTTTGGAGAAATAACATATGTGCTAAGCATACCGATATAAGGCCGAAGAGTTATGTTGCCTACTTCTGTATCTGAAAAGAGATCAGTGTGGACGAAGCGATTATCATGACCTCTAAAGGATTCAATTTCCAGACTGAAACCAGTTCCGGTGTTGGAATCATCTGTGGAAAATACGACGAAGACAATTGGGTTTGTCATATTAACTTCCTCTTGCTCATTGACACTTCCACTGAAAATAAGTAGAAAATTTTTGAATAATTTCATTTGTGTTTAATGCTGTATGTAATTTTAAAGCTACATTTTGCATAGATATTAAGGTTACTAAAGTAGTAGGTTAGAGTTAATTGATGGCTTACAATGTTGCTATTTCACGGGGATACACCAAGTTTGAATACCCGAAAGAAGAGAGTTGTAGGAAATCATATCTCATTTCAAAGTTGCTTTCCGTTTTAACAATTCGGAAGGCCCAAGCTAGATCGTCGTCTTCTCGAATCGTCCATACACAGTGTTCATTATTTCCGTATTCTTCATTCAACTTGTAATTGATGGTGGCTGGACGGTCCACGCCAACAAAAACTACACCTCCGCAATCAGCTGCAATAATTATGGTTGGTGTATAAGAAAATACAAAAATCAAGTAGACAATAATTTTAAATATTTAGTACCTTATTTATATATTTCTTTTTAAACGTTCATTTTTAATTAATGATTTAAAATAACAAAAACGTACTATGAACTTCAGAAGGTGTTGCTGGTTTTGCATAAGTGTTACCAAGCATCGCCATGTTGCAAAGACATAATGCAACACCAATAATTGTGTTTGTTAAGCGAATCATTTCAAACGTATTATTTTATTCCTTTTATATTTAACGCTGAATAAAACGAAATCTTGTTTAATTTATCAACTATGCCAGTAAATTGAATTGGCTTTTAAAATATACTCTTTTGTTTAGCAATACTGGACATTTGTTTGCGATTTATTAAATGATAATCTCTAAAATCCTTGTTACTGTCAACTGTACGATTAGATAATTAATGTTAAAGTGGCATTAACCCATCCGGATTACTTACAGTCTAAGGCGATTGAAATGTTTTGTTGTTTTAATCAGGGGTGTATCCAGGTCACACATTTGGGAACTTGTGGAGTAGACTTTGGTGTAAAGTATTTCCTTAAAGTTACTCCATAAAGAGTTATGTAGTTCTAGTGTAATTAATTCAACTTATTTTTAGTAATATTTTACAATACGAATGGACTACTTAGTGTTGCAAAAAGCACATCTTAACCGCTTCGTGAGGAATTCTTACAATCTTTAGAATGGAATGGTATTATGAGAACAGACATAGGCTCCGGAAGCTATATCGAAGTGGGTGGATGGGTGGGCGGGTTAGCAATGCTAGTAATCTTCCATGGTATAGGTGCATGAAGAAAATGATGTAAATATGTGGATAGTTTCATGAGATTTTCGACGAACTATTATATTCTTATGTGAATGAATTCAATTTACCCCAGTAGATGAAAACGCAGTTTGTGTCTTGCAAAACGTACTAGCATATAAAGTTGATAAAATTATGGGTTTGCATGCCCATGTATTGCCCACCCTGAAAATTTTCAGAGTGGGCAGTGGACAAGATTTGAATGCCCCTTACACATAAGGTACCTACATAAATAGTTTCATTACACCATCATTTTCAGAGACACATTGCACACGTGTAAGCAACATATTAGGCGAAATAACAAATGTGGAAAACATTCTGTTCTCATAATACGGAAGAGATGTGTTGCCTACTTCTGCAACTGAAAAAGTCAGTTCTGACGTAGTTATACCCTGAATGCTGGACTGCCCAAAGCTTCGATTTCAAATATGAAACCGGTTCCGGTGTCTGAATCATCAGTTGAAAATACAACGAAGACAACCGATGCCTCCATAGAAACTTCTTCCTCATCGTTAACGTTTCCGCTTAAGGGTGGGTTTTAGAATATTCCAAATAGCGGCCAAAAAATCACTGATAAATTATATATCTTTTACTTGGAAACTTTTATTGAAAATGTCTTTCTACATTCTTGTGTAGCTGATTTTTCTCTACAATAATGTGCTTTCAAATTTAAAAATAATGTAAAATATAGAAGCCTTAGGCTTTTCAAATTTCGAAATTTCAAAAGCTTTCTATTTGTATTTCTCTATTTGTTCTCAAATTAACTCTTTCCTTATCCTTCCTCTATTTTTGTAATTTTCTATAGATTTGCAACTTAAAATGGAAATTCATTCCAGTCTGCCTGGTAATAATTACTTCACAATTAATTGCAACAAATTTTATAATCGTTACTAATTGTTTAAACATTTGCATATAACAACTTTATATATCGAGAATTAGGGAATTCGAAATAATATAACGTTTTTATTTCAAATATTATACATGTTTATATTATTGAGCGCTTAGTGTAGCTTTGATTTCAATCTACGCATGGCTTATAGAGGTTTTATTCTCAGTAAGACAATTATTTTCAAAAAAAGTTGCAATAACTTTGCAGCTGAACGTTACACTACATAAAATGAACATTTAATTTGCATTTAACGCTTTTATTCTATTGAGTATATAATCTCTAAAATCCCTATTACTCTCAACTGTACACTTTGATAATTTATGGTAATTGGTAAAGTAGTATTAATCCATCCAGATTATTTGCAGACTAATGTAATTGAAGTATTTTGTTTTTATGATATTACATTTGATTGTTATAGTCGAACTTAAATGAACAGGCATTCAATTAAATTTAAGAAATAAATATATTTGCTTTAAACGTTAACCCGTGATGACAATGCGTTGGCGATGATTTTTAAATTATAGCTCGTAACCCGAAAATATTTATGCGATGCGGACGAAAATCTGTAAAAATGAAACAAAGTGAGAAGCAAAAAAGACATTATTTGCAATTTCATGACAAAATAGCCAATGGGTGTTGTTTGGTTGGGCTTTCGGGATAAGGCAATTGCTCGCATGCCCATCCCAGTATACAGTCTTGGATTCACTCATATTTTTTTGCAAATCTAACCCCATGCTCTCAGTTCTGAGGAACTGTATTTCACGGAAGCGTCATTGAAGATTTGAAACAGGCCCGTAACAAACAGTTGGTTTCGAATAGAGCACCAAACAACATGATGATTTTATTGTAAGTGAGAGTAACAAAGAAAAATTGTGACAAGGGAGAAATTTAACCGCAAATGCCTATATTAAATTCGACTGTATGGGGTATGCATATCATATCGGATTGAAACAATATGCAGTATTTATGCTTATTTTAAATTGATTTTAGTAATTAAGCAGCTCAGCCTTTGATTGACTCATTTCAAACGTCTAATGAAGATGCGGAGGCTAATTGTAAGACTAATGCAATTTTCTCAACACTTGATTGTCTGAAATCTAATAGTATTTGGTATGAATCCTCAAATTATTTGTCAATATAGTGTTTTAGTTTTAATAGTCGATACGTTTATTATCAACATAAACATTAATACAGCCATTGCATTAAATATTATAGGCATATACTCTCACATTTTTAATTAAAATCCATTATGTACTCAAAATTACGAAAGACGGTTTATCATTCGACATTCGACAAGCTTACAATTAGTCCAGTAGATAGCCCTGAGTGGATCCGCTTTCTGTTCCTGATTTCCAAATCAAGTCAAAACCTTGCGTAGGTCGTAAAGTGTCTGAGTAAAAGATTACCACGAAAGTGGTGTAAGCATCTGCTGTGTAAGTCCTATTGTCAGTTCCCGTAATACTAAAAAGATTAATAATAAAATATCTACATCCACTTGGGCTCTACACTGCTACTAAATTAAATCTCTCATTCTTACCGACAAGGTAAGCAATTGCATAATGTTTTTTGTGAGGTTTGACCAAAGGTTAGAAATTTATAAAATATTTTTTCCTAAAACGTACAAAAACTGCTATGGCTTAAAAAAAATACTTACGTTCCATACGGAAGGAAAAACATTCTTCCTCCATTACGTTGACAATGCATCACAGAAATCAAATCCCAGTGTTCCCGGATGTCATGAATTACTTCCAGTTCAAGTGATTCGACATTGGTTGGTGTAATAACGTATGTGGTAAGCATTCCGGCAAAGTAAGGCCGAAGAGATATTTCGCCTACTTCTGCGTCTGAAAAGAAATCAGACTTGATGTGGTTATAACCTGAACCCCAAAGGGCTTCAATTTCAAGACTGAAACCCGTTCCGTTGTTGGACTCATCAGTGGAAAACATAACGAAGACAATTGGAGCTTCTATAACAACTTCCTCCTGCCCATTGACATTTCCACTGAAAAATAAGTAAATAGAAATATTTTGAAACACTTTCATTTGTGGTATATTGTGCGTAATTTTAAAGCTACATTTTGTTTAGCTATAATTGCTTGAGTTTACTGATTGCTGCTTACAATGTTGCTGTATGAATGGGAGCCACCAAGTTGTCCTTGTTGAAAGCAGAAAGTTGTAGAAAATCATATCTCATTTCAAAGTTGCTTTCCGTTTTAACAAATCGGAGGGAAGAAGAATTAGTTCCGTCTACTCGAACAGTCCATAAACATTGTTCATTATTTCCGTATTCTTCATTCAATTTGTAATTGATGGTAGCAGGATTTTCCAGGCCAACATTAACAACCCCTCCACAATACGATTCTATAATCAGAGATGATGAATCAAATCCAAAATTCAAGTAGAGAATAATTTTATGTATTTGGTAACTTGTTTGTCAATTGATTTTTAAACGTTAATTTTCAATTATTAATTTAAAAAACGTACTATGAACTTCAGAAAGTGTTGCTGGATTTGCATCACCAAGCACCGCCATGTAGCCAAGACATAATGCAATAGTAATAACTAACATTTCGAATGTATTATTTTATTCCTTTTATACTTAACGCTGGAATCTTGTTTAATTTACCAACTATGTCAGTAAACTGAACAGGCATTGAAAATGTATCATTTATTTAACGCGGATGCTCATTTGCAGTTGACGCATTAAATAATAATCTCAAAAATCCATGTTACTGTCAAGTGTACGATTAGATAATTCATGTTAAAGTAGTTTTAACCCATCAGGATTAGTTGCAGATTAAGACAACTGGTTATATTTATAGTACAACATTTGTTGGAATAGTGAGTATAGTCTAAAAAATGTATGTGGATGTTATAACTGATAACATAAAACATATTTTGTGACTATACCTTTAAGTTTAAATTTTTATTGAACATAGACAGAGAAAGGTGAGAAAATGAAAATGAATTCGGTATGAAAATGATCTTTGAAATCTACCCTTTTGAATGGTATTTATTTCTACTCATAATTATGCGTGGTCCATGAACTAGTTCAAAGCAATATTGATTTGTATTTTAACATGGAAGAGGACCATTCTATGAAGCCTCATTCCTACCTCGACTCATTACATAAAAGCAAAGCTAAACAACTCATACACGAAAGAATGTTGAAACATTCAATTGATATTCATCGATTCATCGCACCTCATAACTCGGTGTACTTTGCGCGATATAAATTTTCTAAAACGTATTACAACTTAGTAATCACTGTACCAAAGCCTACATAGTTTTTAAACACAACGAGATAAATGCATGAGGTACAAATTTTTGTGATCGCAAAAAATTGAGTCAGTTTGGAAAAATAAACTTTCGCGCGTAACGCGTAAAATGTCACGATTTTTACAATTTTATGGCTAAATAACCTCAATTTATTAAAAATGACAATAATATTTAGTGCAGGCCATAATAATTTTGGGGTGCTTGTTCACCCTCAACTGCCTCAACACCCTTAGTGGCTGCTTCACTGATCATTGTGATCATATAATCAGTGTTTGAAATATTATTGCTTAAAATATTTATTGTTGGTTTTTCTCTTTAGCTGACAAAATTACACAGCAAAGTAAGTGCATGATTCAAAAGCGACCAATCCAACTTAATGTTATGCCTTCTCCATCATTGACAGTTCCGTAATCCGAAACGAAAAGGACAACATAGGTTGTAAAATATTGTATGGTATAGCTTTCGGTACCCTCTCCTGAAAGTCTGTAAAAACAATTTCTCCATTAATTTTACTCATCTTACCCATCATACCAATTAAATATTGCATACTGGTAATAGAAACAAAAGAAAATTGGATACAAGTTGTGCCGGCCTTAGAATTTGCGGGGTCATGGGCCCGTTATTAAATATTAATGACACTTTATGCAGAAATATTTTGACATTGTGCAAAATTAGGTAATAATTAGGTTATGTTGTAAAGAACTTCTAAAATTTCTACACCAATTGTAATATCCAACCTCATTCTTTGATATTACTGATGGCCGGATTTCCCAATTCTGCATGTATTTGAGCTCGGGGCCCCGAGCGGTCGCCCGGGTTTCCCAGGCCTAAGCCCGGCCCTGTGATGTTATTTTAAAAAAATACCTAAAACCTTAAAAAAGTAAAATTCGTACCTATCTAAAAATCTGAAGTTCATCCTACCGCCATTACGCTCGATTTGAAATATAGTAACTTCATCCAGAATACGTTCAGTACTGTATTCTACTTGTAATTCAAGCATATTAATCTCAGGGTCGTTAGGAGCAATAACCCAAGTCGCCATTGTTTCACGCTGGTACGGTCGAAGAGAGTTAGAGCCAGTTGGTAACGCCGTAAAGAAATCTTCTTTCCAATACTTGTAGCCGATATCACCACGTGCTGCAATCTCAAATCTAAATCCAGTTCCTGTGGTAGACCCGTCAGTCGAAAAAATTAAAAATGCCGCGCCTTGATATGGCACTACAATTTGTTCAATTCCTGTGGAGTTTCCCCTGCAATATTAATGTAATTTTACGTTTATTAAAAACTTTAACAAAATATGAGATTGACAAATAATTAGTTGGAAACAACATGTAAGTTACATCAAGTGGTTAAGTCTTGGAGTATCGTGAGAGTATCGAGAAAAATAAGTAACTTGAAGAAAATCGTGTCCCACTTCAAAACCACTAGTGACTTTCGTTAGTAGAATTTCGAGTGCATCATTACTTCTAAGTGTCCATACACACATTTCGTTGTTGTTGTATTCTCCATTTAGTTTGTATTCAATAACAACAAGTTCGTCCATTAAGACATCCACCACTCCACCACATTCAGCTGAAATAAAAATTAAATTTTGATTAAATTTAAATTGAGACATATTTTATTGCAAATAATGTTTATTTATCTTTGTTTACTAACTGTAATTTGGATAGCGAAAACTTCCGTCGTGTTGAAATGATTCCTTTGTCTCAATGTTAGAGAAAACGCCTTGTGCTTCAGTATAAGCATTTTTAGAGTAAAAATTGCATATTGATGCAATAAATATAACTTCTAATAACTTCATCGTGCATGTACATGAAAAATGTCAATTCAGAAGACAAAATCACTTTGCCCACTATTTGATAATGATATATATGCGATATTAAACTTTGCTTTGGCTGATATTTTGAGGAACGAGTGTTATCCCTTATCGCATAACCGCGATTAAGTATTAAATATCAGTATTGCAATTGAAAAGGAATGACTTCCCTGTCTATCGGCTAACTTACATATCTGAGTGGGTATTTGTGATTAGGGTGGGGCATAGTTTGTATGGCGTTATGTATAGATTTTATTAACTGAAAAGCGAAAACGTTTAAAATATACTGCGGTACAATGCATCTCAACATTAGAGGTAGGGCAAATGGTAATTTCAATTAAAATAAAATTGAAGTTCAAAAGCTGGTGCCCTGTAAGGGGTATACGTTTTATACAAAGTGTAGTATAATAACGGTGTAGCCAATCAGGCCCCTCCATTTTGGTGGAGTTGGTGGAAAAAATGAGCTTCAATTTGATTTTTATTGAAATTACTATTTGCCCTACCTCTTGCGGTATCCCAGATTATAGAGCTAGCAGTTCGTTATGAGGCGACCTTAGCTTGGCACTTAAATACGATGCATGCCAATTTAATTACTACCTATATATTTATAACTCGACAAGATAACTCGACTTGATATAAGGATAGTTTCTTATGGTTAGCTGATGATTGGTTATATGTGCATAGACTGGGGATTATTTGTTAATACTTAAGTAATCTAAGTTAGTATCATGAGTTGTAATTCTTTAGGATTAATTATAGATCAACAATGTCAAACTGATTATCATAATGTGTGGTGGAATTTGACTATACAATGTACAAATACTTCATGCAGTTTTGCATTCGTCCATCGTAAAATTGTCCATCAGTTGTTCATATGCACTAAAAACATTTACGCTTTGAGCTTTAAACTCTTAATTCGTTATCGACTACTGAACAGTTTTTCTTAAGCCATTATTATTATTATCAAAGGTAGACATTAGACAACCGCAATATTATAATGGCTTTTAAAGTCTCCCTTTTCGAATGTATTAATCGCAACTCTTAACTTTACCTGGTTTATGAACTACCGTAGTTCAAAGTAACTTTGAGACTGCACTTTAACCTTGGAGAGACCCAATTTACATGAAGCCTAATCACAACTGCATTAGATTGGCAAAGTTGGATACTCCATATACAGACATGATTGATGAAATAGTATCTTTTGATTGAAACTTAACCATAATTGCAGATTAATATCCAAACGTTTACCATGATTAATTATTAATTGGCAATTACAATCTCAGCAAATTATCATGGTAAGGTAATACAATTCAAACAAAACAATGTAAAAAGTTAATATGCAAATATCAAACTCACTATGAATGATGAGTAGGTAATGTGATGTAACGAATGGCCAAATATAAATATGAAATCAAACATAATATGTGCAAATACATTGGTTTTGGGTTAATGATATGCTCTATTTGTGTTTGGATTATTTTCATATATTATAATGCAACTGCGGCCGTGAATATTGAAAGCTCTTTGAATTGTCGAGTGAATTGGACAATGTGTTCAGGGAATTTTTCAAAATTTCTCTCACTTGAATATATGTCCATTTAATATATACAAGCTGCTCTATACGTGCAACATAAGCAACGTTAAATCAATTTTTAATTAAGTCATTCTGACAATGACAAGTTAAATTGTAGCTTATCATCTTATATGATAATTATGTTTGTCGACCTCTCATAAATTTCCAATGTTGTTGTGTTGCTTGTATCATTTAATTGTGGAAGATACTGTTTATTTTCGGTACTCAGTGAAAACAAGTTCAAGAAGGTGCTTAAAGTATTCAGATAAGCTGCAGGGAACTTATAATGCTTAAAATGGAGGAAAATTATCTTCCCAAATGCTCAAAAAATGATTACTTGCACCCAGGGCCGTAACTAGGCATAGGGCACCGGGGCACGTGCCCCACCCAGATTTTTGGAACATACACTAGATAATTTTA
>JAQFYB010007798.1:0-10436 GCA_034694085.1 Pogonognathellus longicornis
TCGGTTTCGGTTCCAACTGATTCGGTTTCGGTTCCAACTGATTCGGTTTCGGTTCCAACTGATTCGGTTTCGGTTCCGGTTCCAACTGATTCGGTTTCGGTTCCAACTGATTCGGTTTCGGTTCCAATAACTGATTCGGTTTCGGTCCAAAGGTCTTATGTATTATTGTTCAATGTGCTTTCGTGAGATAAAATATACAAAATATATCTTAGATACTTATCTTAAATACATTTTCTTTTATCTATTTATCTAAAATACATCTGTAGATGTATCTTATCCGGAGCAATTCTTTGGCTCATTGTTTTAATTTGTTAAAGCAGAACTTATGACAACTTTTTAATTGCATTTTATCGGTTTAATAAGCTGCCGAAAAAGTTTCATGGAAATGGAATGATCAGGCATTATGAAAACTGAGTTACCTATCTGCAATCACCCATACATTAACCTGGGTAGTTTATTTTGCGCCTATGATTTCATTATTATATCCAATTCAGTCATTGGTCATAGAGTTTGTGTGCGTGCCCAACTTTGTTGGCTGTCGAATTTCAGCAATAATTGATTTTACTAAAATTGAAAATATGATTCGCTTCCACCTTATCCCTTAACTCCCCTAGAAAAGTATAAAATCTTAATAATAATAAAAAAATTAGTTCACTTTTGAGTGGAGTGCTAGCCCCGGCCAGGGGTTCAGGTTAAAGGTGATGTTAAAATATTTTGAAATTTTTACAGTGTAATCCTAAAAGTAAATAAAATATTTTTTGTTCTTGGCGTTTTTTGAAATATTGAAAAGTCTTTTAGCAATAAATAAAATCACCAAAGTTATGGAGTTTTGCCAAATGCTCTTGTAGCTCTGGATTTTTAGCTGTGGAGGCGGACTCTTAATTTAAATTATCTATAGCAAAATTACAATAAACTAACAGTTCGAAGAACTAGCTAATTCACTAGTACACTATAAAGGACCTTCTGATTTTTAATGATTTCAAATCGTATTTTTGCATCAACTTGAGATTTTATAATTAAATCTACGGCAATAACTGCTCTGCTTAAATACTTTTCTAATTTTTCATGGCAGTCGCACGCACCCACTTGACCAACCAATAGCATATATTCAGGAAATATTTAAGTGCCAAACACATGCCAAGTTATAAATTGCATGATAAAATCTTCGCTAATTATTCTTAGCTTTTACGATTCAGTATTTTACGCATTAGAATTAGAACACCCCTACTTTCAGTACCTGAGACTCGATACCAATACTCAATTCGACGAGCATTAAATTAATTCATATGAGATGATAAATTAACTTTGAACTGTTTGAACAGGTTAATGTGATAGCATTGCGGTTTTGGTCATCGAAAAGCAAAGATCACGTCACGAGCAAACAAGCCCAAGACTTCCAGCTCGCAGCGTCCCAGCCACTAGAAGTCCCTGGAAGGTAGAACAGTTAACATCTCATATTATTCTCTTCTTCATTTCACAAGTAACTTTACAACAGCGTGTGAGCTAATAAGCCAATTGTATTGTGTTTCCCTCAAAAACAAAAGTTGTTGTAGTAGTATAGTCTAAAACAGGGATTGAAAACATTTAGTATTTTAAATAATTTATCCTTTCCTAATCATTGAGGAAGAGCTAAATTTTACAGAAGAGGCCTGTTTAAAATATCGATAAATAACATATTATTAAACCGTGCATCTAAACATAAGTTACTTGAAAGTTTTCGCACCAAATTGAGGTCATAGGCTTATACATTTTGTACTGTACAGAAATCGCTCTGGCAGGTGTAAAAGGATCTTGCACTATTCTCAAAAATCATCTTTCATCTTTATAATCCATCAAAACAATGAAAAATTTTATGTTATTAATTTCTGTTAATCTTATTGTACCGTGTCTTTAGTGGCGATATTCGTTTAGAAAACGGTTAATAAATATATAGGTATCTATAATTTTCTATTAGTGAACCTGCTTTCTAAAAACGCCTTCTACTATCATCAAAGTTTTGTCTGCTGGAAAGATTTAAAGTAAAGTTGCATTGCAATTCGTTTATGTGTGCAATACATAGCAAGAGGTTCGTTTTGATTTATAAAAATTATCACTATAACAAAATAGTTAAGTAAATTGAAAGGGTGAAGTCATTAATTTTAACAGCATCGTTTACGGTGTATCTTTTAATATTGTTCTGCATATTGCCAATTAGGATTGTCTTACTCAATAATTCATAAGCCAATTAGTCGAGTTTGTAGGCTGTTAACGAGTCCACATTGTTAGCAAAATCTGTATACTGTAATTGAGTGTCAATTGGAAATGTGGAACGAAGGCGAGAAAGTTGCCGAGCCTAGAAGGCCGCCACGAAAAGCAAGAGAAGATTTAGATTCGCTCGGGTATACGAGCGAAGGCAACGAAATCGTAATAGGATCAGGATCAGACCATACAGAAACTGCTAATATTGAGAATTGCGAATCTCCCAAGGCTAAACTTATAGAACAGTGTAACACCAAGGAAATCCCCATTAATTATTCTGCCAAACAGCAAGCTACAAGTAATTTTAATAGCACAACAGCACCTTGTGTTCCTGGTACAACTGTTGAGATTATTACCAAGTCTCCAATAAAATTTGAAATAACCGAACCAACTGAAACTGAGTCCCACATTTTGCTGAAAAAGTCAAAACATGAGCGCAGGAAGAACTCCGTGGCTTGGGTAGATTATTTGCTAGAAGACGGCATCCCCACGTCAGGAATTGAGTATAGTGATGGTAATAGTGACCTTGATGAGAGTTTAGACCCAAATAGAAAACCCAAAGCTAGAAAAGATAGAAATATTCCGAACAGCAGAAAAATTTGGTTTGGTAAAGCCAATGAGAACGAAACAGACGATGAGGATGAGGAAGACTTAGGCTCAAATTATTCAGCTTTACCTCGAAGTGTTCGTTTTCCAAGAAAAGATTCCATTTTTTGCGGTGGTTCTATTTCGATGCCTCCAGCAGTTAAAACTGCTCGCTCAGAATCGTGAGTTTTACCTACATAGTAGATAATATTCTAGATATTTTCATACACACTGTACCGATGATGTACAGTGTACATCATCGCCAAGGAATTTGTCCTTCGTGGGGATTCTGAAACCGTTTCGGCTTTTCGGTGGGGAGGGGATTTTGTTTCAAATCTCTGGGGATTCTAATTCCCAAAATTTAAGTCAGCATTGCAACGTTTTATGACTAGTCTCAAACCTAAAGCATCGGTACAAAATTGTTTATTTTTGCACGTAACGCGAAATGCACTACAATTCAAAAAATTAATCCAGAAATTTTACAAAAATATCATTTAAGTCCCAGAATTTTGAGTTCCTCCTCAAGAAAGAACAAAAACTTATCTCGTATTACCTTACAACAATAAATGTATTGTTTACAACAAACAGAATTTACATAATTTCTTAATAGCCATTTTTCGACTAATTTTGAATATTTTTGGCGGCAAAGGTAAAAGTTGCGAAAAAAAGTACCCATAGTTCCTTTTAAGAGCTTTCGATTGATACCGGTTACAGCCGAATCGGTTGATTGGGTCCGGAGATATGGCGTGTGGAAAATTGATGTTTTTGAAATTTCAATCACATCCCTCTTTTTGGAATTTGGGAGTGCGATTGAAATCCCTGCACCTTACCCAGATTTCCAAATATTGTCACGTCTCATAGTTCCATGCGGACAATGCGGGGCTTGACTAAACTTTCTGACAGTCACCCATTCTAAAAATATTACCACTGAATTTTCTGGTCCTTCCCAAAAAAATTCGTTGGGGGAATCCCTTAGCCCGATTTTCTAAGGATTCTAAATCTCTATATCCTGGACAATTCAATGCCTGACTAGCCAGTAGAACAGAGAGAAGTGAAGAATCTAGACTTACTTAGGTAGTTCATTTCAAATCATAACATTATTTTCACCTAATAATTTAATTTCAGAGAGCAAGTACAAGCTCATCGAAATGTCGACGACCTCATATTTGACATGTTCAGGGATAGGGACGAGGAAGTTGTCCTCGTGGGGAAGTTTCTTTCGGTAAGTCATTGCATCTATTTTTTATCAGTTTTAGACCATTGTTCCATTTTTTGTGTTATTCGTTGTAGGTATTTTTACAATTTCATTTTATATTCATATTTATTATAGGCCCTTGAAAAAACTGGATTGAGAAAAACTGATCCGCGATTAAATGAATTATTCGAAAACCTCAAAGTGGTTCACAAGGAACAAGAAACAGCTTTTCCTAAAAGAAATATTGGATCCATAGAAACTCTTCGTCTTGACCAGGAAACTTTCAAAAGAGTCATTACGGATAATATCGTATTAATCTCAAGGGCATTTCGGCAACAATTTATTATACCAGAATTTTCAACCTTCTGTAGCCAAATTGATGAGTTGTTTCTAAAGTGTAAAAATGTTACCGGAGGAAAAGTTGCGGCGTATATTCCACAATTGGCTCGCGTGGATCCAAATTTTTGGGGAGTTTCAATCTGTACCATCGATGGACAAAGATATTCCATAGGAGACACATCCATCCCTTTCACTCTTCAATCGTGTTCCAAACCTCTCACGTAAGTAAATTATCATTAGTCATCCTTCAAAATCTACTAATTTGGAAATTAAGAAAGTATTGAAAAATTAATTTGACAGGTATGCGATCGCTTTGAATGAACTTGGGGAAGAGACAGTTCATCAGTACGTAGGACAAGAACCTTCAGGACGGATGTTTAATGAACTTGTTCTTGATTATAACAGTTACGTATAATGATAATATTTATTATTATATTTTAATCATTTGAGAGTTGACGCGCTATCTGCATTTTCGACACACCCAGAACTGGCAATCTGAAATCACGAATGATAATAAGTGCCTCAAAACTTATTTTTCGATTTTCAGTTGCTCATATTACCTCAAGTTTGGGGGTGCACTCACCCCTTTACAAAAGCACCTGTGCCATTGATATCTCAAGCCTCAATGGCAGGCTTGAGATATCAATGGCACAAACCACAAAGAGTGATGCACGGAATACATTTCTATATAGCTCATTTGAGGAATCACTCCCAGTATAACTCTTGAAATAAAAAAAAAATCTCATTACAACGATCCACCCTGTTAACAGGCTATTACGGATCGAGGACATTGCGATTTTTCAGTATTACAAGACAGTATTGCTATAACGAATGAACGTTATGAGAAATGTTATTACGAAATAAAAATGGCGTAAAAACTAGGTAATTTACAATCCATTATGTGAGTGTATTTTAATAGAAAACTACTATAGCAATTAAAAAATGTCGTCAATTCCAGTTCAAAAATGGGTTATTTGTAGGGATACTGTTGTCTGACTCCTTGTGAAGTTTACTACTGATATAGGTACCCCTACCATTCGTGATTACTACTGGCACATAATGTTATGACATAATCTATTTCAAAAATTGTGCATTTTTTAGAAAGTATGAATAAATGCCACTTTATATTTTAAGCCTCACTGATATTTGCCAGCAAAAACCGTACAATCGAAACGATATGTGACATAGTTCAATAGTTCGATTTTATTCAAGTGTCAATTATAGCCATTTGTATGAATATTTGCATGAACAGTCTGGTTATGCCAACCCTGTCTAGGTGTAATTTTATGTCGTTATGTAAGTAGGTATAATTCTTCTTAGGGTTTATTTCTTTATTTGCTCATTTTCTTCCAACAGAAAAGCCTCATAATCCTATGGTAAATGCGGGTGCTATTATTGTATGTTCATTACTAAAATCCATGGTTCGACCTGAAATGACATTAGCTGAAAAGTTCGACTATACACAAAATTATTTCAAGGTAAGCGTCAATTTTATGCATATTTATTACTTAAATTAAAATGCTGCCGTACGCGTACCTTGATGCTGTTATCTGTTAATAGTGCTAAAGAAGTAACTTTTTGTTTAATTTGAATGGACAGAGACTGGGGGGTGGCGAATACGTTGGTTTCAATAATGCTGTATTTTTGTCGGAGAGGGAAGCTGCAGACCGTAATTATGCTTTGGGATTTTACATGAGAGAACATAAATGTTTTCCAGAAGGAACCAATTTGAAGGAATGTATGGACTACTATTTCCAGGTGAACCCACCAAAAAACATATTAATTTCACAGGTTTTATGTATATTCAATCAACAGTTGAGGAAACATCAAGCGAAAAAGACAACCAACTAAAGTTTCAGGATTATTTACGCTTCTTCGATAGACCTTTTTAACCTGGGCTAACTAAGATATATTAAGAATAGAGGGATTTATTCAACTGTTCTTACGTGGAAATTGTTTATCGATAGCTACTGAAAACCCAGGTTTTGTGGCATAGCAGAAGATGAAAATATTTTACTTTGAATTCGAAACTACCAAAAGTATGGTGGTTTGGACAGAGGCGCGTTAAAGAGAATACATAATTGTTTAGTTTTAATTTTTCTTGAACATAGTGCTGCAGTATGGAAACTAACTGTGAGACAACGGCAGTGATGGCAGCGACTCTTGCAAACGGCGGAATTTGTCCAATCAGCGGAGAAAAAGTATTAAAATCGGATTCAGTTCGAGATGTGTTGTCTTTGATGCATTCTTGTGGAATGTACGACTACTCCGGTCAATTTGCTTTCAAAGTCGGACTCCCTGCCAAGTCTGGAGTCAGTGGCTCCATCATTTTAGTTGTGCCCAATGTTTTGGGAATGACGATCTGGAGTCCCCCCTTAGACGCTCTAGGAAATACTGTCAGAGGAGTTGCTTTGTGTCAGGTAATTCGTTCAAAGCTTAAAATTGTATGTTACATGTAAAACATATGATCGAGTGCACGAACTTGATACACAATCATGAAAATGCAGCCCTGATTGATATTTTGTTTCTTATTCCGATTGTGCAGGAGTTGGTTGAGGTTTTCAATTTCCACAAATACGACAATCTTCGTCACGCATCACACAAAGTTGATCCTAGAAGACATCGTTACGAAACCAAAGGATTAAACATTGTCAACTTGCTTTTCTCTGCTGCTTCTGGAGATGTCACTTCTATGCGTCGCCACCACCTTTCGGGGATGGACATGAGCGCTTCAGATTACGACGGAAGAACCGCTTTGCATTTAGCTGCTGCCGAAGGACATTTAGAATGTGTGGAATATTTGTTAAGGCATTGTGCGGTTCTACATAAACCCGTTGACAGGTAACCATTATCCATTTTGCAGCGCTCTATTTTAGGCTTCATAAGTATGTATTTCCTAATCACCAATTACCCTCAAATATTTTCGCAGATGGGGCCATTTACCTCTTGATGATGCAGACAGATTCGGTCATCAAGATGTAGCCGAGTTTTTACGACAATGGGATAAAGATAATCCTGAATGATTGTGGTTACCTGGTCCTAATTTGCAATCAAAAACTATCAGAAAATATCTGCCGCTAGAAATTCTCAACAAGTTAGATATACTCAATCATGTAGTATATGTTTATGAGTAAATTACTATTATCCAAACAACTGTAATGTTATATAAAGATTTCGTGTATTCCTATCAGATCTAATATTAATCGCTAAGTGATCATAGCATAAAATGAAAAAATCAGTATAAATACTTTCTCCTATTAATGTCAATGAATCTCCTATGTATAAATGTAAGTACAAAACTAATGGCTACTGTGAATATTATAAATATACCATATATACCAATCTAAGCAAACATTTAGATTCCTTAATGCCTCCGCATATTTTATCTTTCAAAGTTAGACTAATTTACTGAGAAATGCGTAGCGTGAATTGTACTTGTACATACACAAACAATACTATAAATAACCTTATTTATTGTTTGAAATACTCTAGTCTTTTATGTTTGTGAAATAAGACGTACTGATATTATGACTGTAATACTAACCGACAACAATGCACATTCATTTTACAATGTCTTGATCCATATAGAGATTTTAATTGTTTGCATATCTACTAAAAATGTGAAAAATCAAACGACTATAAACAAGCTTTTCATTTCCGTCAATTTGGTGCGTAGAAACCAACAGGAATGTTGCTAAAATAACTAAAATATTAAGCTAGTCCCCATATAGACAGCAGTATTATATAATACCTGTACATAATTTTTTGTTTTTAGATTGACAAAGGAAAAGCTCAAATTAACCATTTATCAAGAAATAATTAGTCATGCCAGATAACCTTTCATTGTCAAAAAGGATCTAATTTTGTTTGTCGGACAATAGAGGACTACATTGCTAATAATTTTTATGTATCAAATATGTATTTAGGTATGTTTTAGAGGTGGTAACGAACCGAGCTGCTCGATTATGTTCGTTCGAGCCGAACCGTTTTACAAAGTTTTCGAGCCGGGTAAAAATAGGATAACTTAAACTAGATATTAATTAATAACTAGAATAAAATATTTTAGTCCAGTTTAAGTTCAGTTTAAAGGATTTTTTTCCTATTATGTCGAGTTCGAGCCAATTTCGAGCGGATAATTTTCGAGCCGAGCCTAACTATTTACTATTAAATCGAATTTGAGACGGGTTCGAGCCGAGCCGGAAAAAATCTGTTCGTTGCCACCTCTAGTGTGTTTGTAACTTAAATCACGGAAGGTTGAACAGTGAGACAAGGCAGAAGAACAAAAATCAATGGATACATAAACGGTGGTCCACAGAAGACAATATTATTATTATTAATAACCTTCTAATGACTACCTTATATTATGAATGAGATTATGACAATACATGAATTATTGCAAATATTATATTTCTCCCTTCTACACAAACACAAGTACTAAGTACCAAAAAGTATTATGTATTTACAACAGTGTGACATGATTTAATTGACTTTGTTAGAACAATTTTAAAATCCAAGAGTTATTACTTTATTAAATACAGTATTCATATTAGTATACGAATAATTGAATTTAATTGCATGTCTCTGTGTCAAACTCCGTAACAATGTATCCTTTATTGTTCTTATTTACTACATAATATAACGCATTAATACAACTCAAACTAACTATAGTAATTATCATTCCCCAAACTCTAGGAAAAATCTACCTTATCCAATTTAAAATTACTTTGATTAGTACTGTGTAGTTTACAAAGTCTAAAGTAGTTAATTATAGCTTAATGGGATCAGCAATGGACGTATGTACTGTACTTTGACACTTTGAGTAATTACTTCAAGTCTTTTTTTGAAGTGAAGGTCTGAAGGCCATGCATTAACATGTACTTAATACTTTACTTCTGCGTACTTAATTTGTTTAGGATTACAAATAAGTACAATATATATATATGTATGTACAAGGCCGTATCTAGGATTTGGTTTCGGGGGACACCAAGGTCAAAATGTTATTATAAATGACAATTTTTGCGAAGTGAGCTAAGATTTAGGTCACTTTTATGGTAAAATTACCTCTTTTTTGGGATTTCGGGGGGGGGGGGCACTTGCTCTAATGCCCTGCCGTTATATACAGCCTATTGTTGTTATGTTGTTATTCTTAGTGTTATTAGTAGATTGTGGGTATGTCGTCTCATGTCAGTACTCTTATTGTTAGTGATTTGATGGCTGTGTAAAAATAAATAATAAATTGATTTGTGTGTTGTAGAATGTAGAACCATCCTAATGAACTCATGTGGCATTTCATAATGAAATGTTATTTGCATTTACCTGAAAAAGTGTATCTGTAATCCCATTTATCCAGAAATTCTCCAGTAGATGTAGCCAAATTAGCAATTAGTAGTTTGTAACTTCAATAAAGATACAATATCAATGTCTGTCATAAACATCAGTCAACGTTTTCTGAGCACTTCGGTGCTCAATCTTGAATCATCAAAACTGAGCATCTTAATTAATTAAGCCAGAACATTTAGAATTTACTAAAACTGTCATCAATCGAAGCACTGAAATCACTGAATATCTAATGTATTAATTAATTTTATGTCTATAAAGTATGTAACTACATCGTAAGATGAGCCACTTGCAAATCCTGGAAAAAATGCAAATTAAATACGTAAGTCCGTGTATAATCGCGAGGTGTGGGAAAAATTTGGACCAAAATCAACACAAAATGCATAAATATCGCGCGTAAAGTGATTTTTTGTTGATATTTTGCACATTTATGTAAAGCAAACCTTTTTTCTGATTTAAAGCAGTCTTAACGAATTTTCAACAGAAGTTACGGAAGGTTTAGGTCTTTTGAAAATTCTAAGAATGCATTTGAGTGTGTCTGTGTATGTACCGGGTGTTCAAAATGAAGCACTACGTGCATTAGCCCTACTCAAACTCCCACACTCGTCTATGCATTAAATCGACACGCTGCTAGTATTTGTCCTACTCATTCTGCGTTCATAAAAATCAGAGGTTTTTACCTTATAATTGTTCGATGTGACGCCCACCTTCTTCAATACACAAATTCAATCGACGGATCCAT
>JAQFYB010007799.1:0-10436 GCA_034694085.1 Pogonognathellus longicornis
AAAATTTCATTTATATCTGTGAAAATTTTTTGGGCCCTGCGCGGGCTTGATCTGGCGTTCTGCTGAGATTCTTCTCAAAGACAAATTAAATAAAAAATCAATTAAAACTAGTTGGCCACACCGTCAATGCAGCTTGCAGTGCAATGAAAATGTCTAAATATTCAACAGTAAATATTGGGCTGTCCATTTTTGTAAAGGCGCCCATTGGGATTGGGGCGACGAAGACTCCCTTTGAGGCGCCTAAATTCCGGGGTTGAAACAATTTCGAGCGGGCGCCTATGTGTAGTAATATTTTTCAATTTTGGCCGGGCAGGGGAGCATTTTGGTGTGGTTTAGGCTCACAAGCGCAGCAAAAAAAATCGCCTTAAATGCTGAAGTTTGAATGGAGACATTGAGGAATTTTGAAGAATTTTGATTTTCACTCCCAGCAGAATGAGCTTTGCAATTGACGCCTGATGTCGGATGTCAATAGCCGGGGTACATATGCACCTCTTAGAATCAATTATATGATCATAAAAGTGCAAAAATTCGGTAAAAATGCTCCAAGCGTTAGTTTGATGTAATTTTCCGTAGATTTCACCTAAAATGACTCCATTTTTCGTGAATCCCCGAACTCAAAATTCTGCCAGGTGCCAGCGGTCGCCCTGCTCTACATTGATTGGCGCCCCGGTAAATAAGGGTACATTGGTTTTTAAATATAAATAGTACTAATAAACTAACTTCTCTTCATCCAACATATATTTTTGTGCCCGCCATATACAATTAAATCTTGATCCGACTATTTTTAAAAGAAATGAGCAAGGAAGTTGCCAACTATTGGCTCTGGCCCAACCGACACGGATCACCCCTACCTATTGTAACATGCATAATAATATTGAAATTATACAATACATGTGTTATGTGATTCTTAACGCCTTACAATGATGGAAAATGCCTTGCAACATTGCAACCAGGTTGCATGGGGAAATGGAAATCTGAATTTTTTGGGGGAATTGAGGTAATGGGGAAATTGGTTTCCCCTAAGGAGGCGGGGAAATTTTGGGGGAAATGAAGTTTGGAATCCCAGTGCAACATCCCTTTTACGTCGAGAGGAATAGACATATTTTCGCCTTAATTAACCTGCATTTTAAAATAATATGTATTTTTAAACATAGTTAAATCAAAATCTGACTTATATTTGAGGTATAAAATATTGTATTTGTGCATAACTTGGACTGCATAATAACATCATCAAAAAGAATTGACTACTTCCATGTTGCTTTATTTGCCAGTAATGTCAATATCAGAGAAAAGAATTTACTCGTTGAGCAAGACAATGCGCTTTGTTATATGAATATTTATTATTAAAAATTGCTGCTCATTTTAATTTAATTGTTTAACATACATGTAACTAGTCCATAAAGTAATAAATTTTGATAGACTCATTTTTAACACCCTAAGGAAGTTATTAAACAGTTATAAAACGGGTGTAAACATGCTGGTAATATACGTAAAATTTAATTAATGGATCTCCAGTTTTAGGTATTGCCGCTTAACAAACCGGCAGTGTTTATTGTCAATTATGTGCTTTGAATCAAGAATGCTTTTTAATAATACAATCAAAATTGGAACAACATTTAACTTTTACATGGCCAGTTTTTATTACAACAAAGGAGGTCTTTTAATTGTATGCCAATGATGAAGAAGAATTTATTTGGACTGATTTCACAATATAATGAATACAATTTAAAAAAATTGTTCTTACCAATCATATTATCGTGACGTGATATCGTGTATAGGCTATATTGTATTAGAATCTCTGACTAAATCAAAATAAATTTCATCAACAATAAATAATATATCATATGTAATTCCAATGTTTTTAACTGAATATATAGTTACTAAAGATCACCTAATTTTGTTTAGGCATTTAAAACATCTTGTGTAATCTGCTCCTTGCTGTAAAATTAATTGTATTAACACATAATAGACTAACATGTAAAATTATAGTCTTATTAAAATGAAATATATACTAATTCATATTTATAGCCAATTTAATTCTAATTTACAATTGTCTTTTATGTGATCGCTTCGAAATTACATTAAAATATTTACATTTTTTACATATTCTGGAATAGAAAAAATATTTCATCCGAAATAAAATCTCGTGTTTCTTTGTTGTAACGTAATCAATGACACAATTGTTTTTTGAAGTCAAAATTAAAAAGTATTTTTTGAAGTATTTCGAAAAACGCATTTTGATAGCGTGTACAAGCATCTCGTTTAGGAACATGAAAAAACAAAATGATAACAACACTCCCAGAATGACAAACATTGTGTAGATTCTAACAAAAAATCTCATAACTCTTGGTAAGCTTTCAAAATACTCAGATCTATCAGCCAGTTTATTCATTTGAAATTTGGCCATGTTGTCACTATGATCTTTGAATATATTATATAAACCTGAAGAAATCAATTTCTCGAAAGATCGAAGAAGTGCATTGCTAAACCGCTGTTGAAATATCCAATACATTCCATCAGTTTGAAATGGTTTGCTTAAAATGTGACAATGCAGCCTTTTGTAGGGAAATGAATTATAGTCATGTAGGGAAATTCCACTGAAAAGTTTATATTTTTCATATAATTTGAATTGAATATACTGGTTTACTTCTCCATTATATCCTGTAGTTCCGTTGCTGTACCATTTAATTTCAGTCCGATTAATGCTGTGGTTTTCAAACAAGTTGTACATGTAAAATTGTTCTATTGTAGACGACCCCGAATCCCACAAATATCCCTCGTTTACGATTTGCATAAAATTTTCAAAAGGCTTTTCCTGTAAAGGTGCAGCCGATTCTGCCTTGACAAAGCATTCATAGCAGGCTAGTATAATCCAGAAACAGAATGAAAGCAGCAAAACAATTTTCCTTGTTGCAGGAGTGTGGCCTTGACCAAACAAAAGAGAAATTCCAGTAAGCCAAGAAAAACAATGTGTGGTTGTTGAAATGTGTCTGTAACTGAAAATGTACAAATATGAATAAAACGTGACGAAAAGGTAGGACACACAAATTAGGATCCAGGAGGTTTCGTCGTATCCAATATTTACCCAGCTCAAATATTCTGAGGAAGTGGATTCTTTTTTGCTACAGTAATACACGTGCCATGCAACATTTTCCATCAGTGTTAATTTCCGTGAATATGAATAATAAAAAGTCTTAAAGTCTGGAATTATGAGTGTAGATGTATTATTTGTTAGATATGTACTACATTCGATTTTCGATTTTAGTGATATTGCGTCTATACTATTTTTCAGAGTAGAGCAGACATTTTTTGACCGTTGGCTACAAAGGTAAATCGATGGTGCACATTCTGCATAAAAGTTATGAATATCTTCACTCGGCAAAATAGTAGTATAGATTGGCTCTGTATGAAAAAGCATTTTTTTTCTTCCAGATGGATTCTCAGGTAGATGGATTTGTGTTTTCATGCTCTAAAGGTAAGAATAGTTTCCCAAATGAAGATCTGATGAATATTTTGATTTCCCAGTTAGGGTCAATGAGTATAAGAACAATTTTGGCATCCCACTTCTCTGAAAATGTCAGCGGAATATCCTGTGCTTTAATATCGTTTAACAGAACAAGAAAAATACTCTGTTCTCTTACACCTCTAAAATTTTTCATATTTTCTTCAATTTGTGCGGTTGATAATGGATCTATTTCTATATTTACATCACAAATTTCTTTACTTCGTTCCCAACGTCGGGTTTCCCAATTGTCAAAGGAATATATGGTCCAAGGTTGTGAAATTTGATAAAAGTGTAAAAAAGGTTCTAGAAACTTTGAATCGTTTTGATATGTCGTTACATGAAAATCACACTTATAGAAATTATTTAAGTTTATCTCAAACATTGTTTTGTCAGATTGAAATTGTGAGTTACAGTTACATTTTGCAACAAAAATAGAAAAGATAATAAAAATCGTTATACTTTTTACATTTTTATTGTTTCGAAAATATTTAATATTTTGTATTCCAATCACAGTCACATCATCAAATTTCCAATGTTGATTATGATTTGCAGCACTGATAATTTTTCTAATAAAATTGATCGCCATTTTCATTAACGAACCCATCTATACAGACATTAGCTACTAGCAGAAAACAGATACAAGTAGTACAAATTGTTGGTGCAGTAAATTTTCGGCGATTGCAATATGACAAATGAGAAAATTAAGACTAACCAACTAACCAAGTAAAAGAATATTATAATATTGATCGGCTTAATACAACAGAAGTATCATTTTAGAGACAGGAATAGCTAGTACTTGCTACTTTTTTCTGCCAACAGCTAACCTCTGGAGATTTAGTATCTGCACGTTTCAGAACATGAGGACGCTATATTTATTTTGAATTTTACTTTGCTATTTTCTAGCATTTGTTTCTTCTTGAGAACTGTAGCAAGTGCTATTTAAGGGATTTTGTACTATTTTTGTGCTACTTTCATTATTTTTGGACACAATTATATAATTTTAGACAACTTTTTGGTAAGGATTTTTGGGATAAAACTTGGACTGAAAATAAATATTTGAACTTGACACTTGGGTCGAAAAAGTAAATAAATCTCTATATTGGCAAATTGGTTTGAATAAAAAAAATCTGTGAGGAAAGTGGAACGGCTGAGTTGAATAATATGGTTAATTTAGAGATAAATACCAACAAATCCGTGTGAATATTGCACATTAATAAAAATTTCACAGCAATTGTGGTTACCAGTATTAAAGTGTCGGATTTCTAAATAAAACCGTTGATTTGGAGTGCTATTTTTTCAATTTTTACTGCTATTTATAGCGCTATTAACTACTGTTTTTGGCGCCAGTCATTCCTGTCTATACTCATTATTAAGTAGCGGAAGCTACTTTATAGAAATCATTTATCTGTCTGTCTGTCTGTCCGTCTATCTATGTACTCGATAACTCAAGAACGAATTTACACAATTGGTTCAAACTTCACAGATGTGATCTAGGATGTTGGGCAAAGGTCAAGTTCAAAAATGGGGTCAATCGGTTACAACCTTCATGACCTAGGTCATCATTTTCATCCTACACGCTACATGTACATTGCATTACAACGTCGTTTCGTTTCAACACATCTAGCGTACTACAACAACACTTCTCATCGCATCGCACTATTTAGTGTCACATCGCACTATTTAGTGTCACATCGCACTATTTAGTGTCGAATCGGACTACTTATTACAATATTAATTTAAAACAACTGCTGATGCTACTTTTTTACTCTATTTTGCAATAGTTTCTTATACATATCGTGATCCTAATTCTCTCTTCGCTTAACTCAAAACCACGATGGCGCGCCAAAGGTACTATCTCATTGCTTTGGTTTTTACGCAAAAGGCACTATCTCAATGTATAAGGTGTGGGAGATAGTGCCTTTTGCGTAAAACTAAATTATTGAGATAGTGCCTTTGGCGCGCCACCATGGGTTTGAGTTAAGCGAAGAGAGAATTAGGGTCACGATATGTTACATGTGTCGTGAGTCCCGATGTAAGGTATGTAAAATGAATATGAAGAAATACGACTCATATAACCAATAGAATTTCCATTGTATATTGTTATAAGTTATGAATCTACACTATTAGTAAACTTAATGTGCTACTACTGAATACTAAAGTAATTAAAATATATTCAACAGGAAAGCATTGGTGCAAAACATAGTAATATTATAATATACTTGTAATGGTTTAGCCACACTGTTTAGTCAACTGATTTTAGTCCACGGAGTAGAAAACAACAACTTTTGTTCGGATATTTAAATTATTCATAAGTGTATAGTTTTTGGAGGTGACTTTTGTTTCTTATTTAATGTTGCCTATAGATAAGCAATACTACGTATGACAAGGGCGTAGCCAGGATTTGTTTCGGGGGGGGAACTCAAAACACTAGCTATATATGTGCTCATTTTCGCGCGAAGAGCCAAAAATTGAGCAAAAATCAACCTAAAATACACAAAATTCGCGCTCAGAGCGAAAAATTTCGCGATTTTTTGTCCTTTCAGAGCAAAAAGCCCTATTTTTCCGGATTTCGGGGGGGGGGGGCAATTGCCCCTTTGCCCTATGCCTGACTACGCCAGTAACGTATGATATTATATGACGACTTAACGGTTTATTGATTTCTCCCTTTTACAATTAGACAGACATGGTTATTCATACATACATAACTATTATATACCCATTCACCACACCATAGTCCTTTTCAGTCCATCTTATGAGGAAAAACAAATTCACACCGCAATAAAATATCTTACTTTTTATTTAATCATTCATCGTATAAGAGACGTGTGATGTTTACATTTTGTGAATGCAAAATGTATTTTTATTTAGTAAAATGATGTGTAAATAAACATTGTCGGTTGAAATGTAGCATTTTTGTATCAGCTTTTCTATTTTTACATGCAATTTGCAGAATCCCATCTCAATAAAATAAAGATTTTATTTTTAAATATATATTGTACTAATTAATATTATTCACATTACATATCGACATTTGAATAAATTTTATATACATTGCAGGGGTTAGCGAGGGGACTTGCCCAGTTTATCCGGGCAACACCAACAGCTTACTCTAGATAGTATTGATATTTTGCGAAAACACAGCATAACACACTAAATAATAAGTAGCAAGGTATTTTTCTTACTGCTATGTGGTAAACAAAATATATATTACAATTATCAGAAACTTCCTTGAATGTACTGCATGAACCAGCTAATTTAAACTTTATTATAGTTTTCCTGATTAGCCTCTGATTCAATTGAACACCACAAAAGCAAAAATTGAAGAAACTATTTAATTTTTGGAAACTCAAATGCTCAACTCATTAGCCGCGAAATCTGAAATAATAATCTAATATAACATTATATAAAATAAACCAAATCTTATCGAAAAAAATAGTTTTTAAATTAAATAAAATCCTAATTCACAATTTTCTTTCATGTGTGAGCTTCGAAAAAATATTGAAATACTGACATTTTTGACTTATTCTGGAATAGAAAAAAAATTTCATCCGAAATAAAATCTCGTGTTTCTTTGTTTTAACGTGGTCAATGGCAATATTGATTTTTGAAGTTAAAATTAGAAAGTATTTTTTGAAGCATCTAGAAAAAGGCACTTTGCTAGCGTGTACAAGCAGCTCGTTAAGGAATATGAAAAAACAAAATGATAGCAACACTCCCAGTATGACAAACATTGTGTAGATTCTAACAAAAAAACTCATAACTCTTGGTAAATTTTCAAAATACTCAGATCTATCAGCAAATTTGTTCATTTGAAATTTGGCCATGTTATCACTATGAGCTTTGAATATATTATATAAACCTGAAGAAATTAATTTCTCAAAAGACCGAAGAAGTGCATTGCTAAACCGCTTCAAAAATTCCCAATATATTCCCTCAGTTTGAAATGGTTTGCTTAAAATGTGACAGTGCAGTCTTTTGTAGGGAAATGAATTATAGTCATGTAGAGAAATTCCGCTAAAAAGTTTATTTTTTTCATATAATTTGAACTGATTATATTGTTTAAGCTCTCCATTATACCCTGCAGTCCCGTTGCTGTACCACGTAATTTCAGTCCGATTATTGATGTGGCTGTGGTTTTTGTTGTAGTCGTCAAACAATTCATGCATGTAATATTGTTCTATTGTAGATGACTCCGAATCCCACAAATATCCTTCGTTTACGATTTGCATTAAATTTTCAAAAGGCTGTTCCTGAAAAGGTGCAGCCGATTCTGCCTTGACAAAACATTCATAGCACGTAATTATAATCCAGAAACAGAATGAAAGCAGCAAAACAATTTTCTTTGTTAAATTAGTGTGGCATTGACGAAACAAAAGAGAAATTCCAGTAAGCCAAGAAAATGAATGTTTGGTTGTTGAAATATGTCTGTAACTGAAAATGTACAAATATGAATAAAGTGTAACGAAAAGGTAAGACACACAAATTAGGATCCAAGAAGTTTCGTCGTATCCAATATTTACCCAGGTCAAATATTCGGATGAAGTGGACTCTTTTTTGCTACAATAATACACATACCATGGAACATTTTCAATCAGTATTACTAAATGTCTACTCCAACCAAAACTGATTGCGTCTGGAATTATACGTGTGGATATTTTAATGTTTGTATTACATCCGTAAACCGGGGTATAATTTGCTCTTTGTAATATTGTTGTTATACTATTTTGCATAGTAGAGCAAACGTTTTTGGAGCGCTTACTACTTAGGTAAATCGATGGTGCACATTCTGGAGATAATCTATGAATTTCTTCGCGAAAACAAACAAGGATATAGATTGGTTCTCTATGAAAAAGCATTTTCTTCTTCCAAATGGATTTCCAGGTGGATGGATTTGTGTTTTCATGCTCTAAAGATAAGAATAGGTTCCCGAATGAAGATCTGATTAATATTTTAATTTCCCAATTTTGGTCGATGAATAGCAGAACAATTTTGGCATCCCATTTCTTAGAAAATGTCAGCCAAATATCCTGTCCTTTAGCATCGTTTAAAAGAGCCAGAAAAATACTTTTTTCTCTTACACCTCTGAAATTTCTCATATTTTCTTCAATTTGTGAGGTTGATAATGGATCCATTTCTATATTTATAGAACAGATTTCTTTAGTGTAATAAGGTATTTTCCATCGACGACTTGTTTTATTTCCAAAAGAATATATGTTCCAAGGTTGTAACATTTGATAAAAGTGTAAAAAAGGTTCTAAAAACTTTGAGTCTTTTTGATATGTCGTTACATGAAAATCACACTCATAAAAATATTTTAAATTTATCTCAAACATTGTTTTGCCCGATTTGATTTGTGAAATACAGTTACATTTTGCAAACAAAATTGAAAAGACAAGAAAAATTGTTAAACGTCTCACATTGTTTTGAATATATTGAATATACTTTATTCCATTCACAATAACATCTAAAAATTTGCAATGTAGATAATGAATTATTGCTGTATTGATAATTTTTCTAATAAAATTGATCGCCATTTTCAATAACGATTTTAATTAACGAATCTTACTAAACAATTAATAACTATGAATACTATAATTCACAATGAAGATACTAGTAGGAAATAGACACGAATACCAGTAGCACAAAATTGTTAGTGAAGTAAATTATCGGATGTTGCAATTAGAAAAATGAGAAAGCTTGGACTAACCAAATAAGAGAATATTATAATATTGATCGGTTAAATACAATACCAGTCTCAATATCTACTGTTACATATTGTCCCGCAGACTACGATGTAAGTTCTGTAAAATCAATATGAATAAATGTGACTTAAATAATAAGTAATACTTTCAATGTATATTATTATGAGCTATGAATCTATATAGTAAAATGTGCTACTCAACTGAATGGTAAAGTAATACAAAAAATTCCTAGTAGTGTGTCAACAATAGCATCTGTGCAATGCTAAGCATAATATTATATGCTTGTAATCGTTTAGCCACACTGTTTAGTCAATTGATTTTAATCCACGGAGTATATGGAAAACAACAGCTATTCGGATGTTTAAATTATTCATAAATGTAATGTTTTTGGAGGTGACTTTTGTTTCTTACTTTATGTTGCTTAGATAAGCAATTCTACGTATGATACTATATGGCGACGACTCAGCGGTTTATTGGTTTTTCCCACTTAGACAGAAGTGGTGAGTCACTCATAACATAACTATTACCCAATAACATTCGTATAATACATCGTATGATGAAAAACAAATTCACACCCCAGTAAAATTAAATGAATGTAAAATGGGTTTTTATTAAGTACTAATATAATCCAACGATAAATATATACTTGGCAGAAATATAGCATTTTTGTATGAACTTTATTATTTGTACATTTGCAAAAGCATATCTCAATAAAACAACTATTCCAATTTCAAATATATTTTATCAACATTGCATGGCATATCATACGAAATTTAAATAAATTATATACAAATACACTATGACAGTAATATTTATAATTTATACTGACATAAGCCATTGGAACACAATAATTCCAGTTTTGCATTTTTAAGGTAAAAATAGCATGCTTTTATGTATTTTGGTAGAAATCAAATTTTATTTTGTATAAGGTCCAAAAATTTGGGGGAGGGGGCTTCAGCCCCCTATAAATAAGCCACTGTTAAAAGTCATTATAATATTTACATCACATATTTTTCTTAACTTTCAGGGGTCTCTATTCTGCTGTTTTAAATACTGTGTGTTTTCTGTCACTGAATATGTATTGTTCGCTGAAAAAACGGGGAAATTTATTTATGTATTTCATTATTTCAATTGTAACTAAGGAAAACAGATTTTTTAGGACAGGGATGCGAATATAAAGACAAATTAAATAAAAAATCAATTAAAACTAGTTGGCCACACCGTCAATG
>JAQFYB010007800.1:0-10436 GCA_034694085.1 Pogonognathellus longicornis
AGAGCATATCTACATAACATTTAAGTACCACAGAAAGTTTCACCCGAAAACTGGATAATGTGAAAAGCGTTTGAAAATGTTTCCATTTTTAAAACAAAACAGCCTGCCTCCTTTTAGTAATCCTAGTTACGCCCTTGAACAGGAATTTAGGAATGAATAATATTATGAATTGTGCTACATAAGTATTCATTTTTGACTCTACAGTAGGTATACACTAGAGGTTCGACCCAACATGTTTTTTGGTGTTCGAGTTCGGTTAGACAAATTTCATGTTCGGGTTATGTACGCCTATGAAAATAATTTTCATGTTCGGTTCGGCCAGAAAAATAATGTTTGGTTTCGGTTCGGCCATAAATTTTTTCTTGTTAGGTTCATCGGTTCGAGATAGTATGTGCGTATGTCTAATGTAGACATAAATTACTCTAAATTTGATAAAATTATTAAACAATATGAAATAACTAATTAACTAAGTTAATTATTCAATCAAACCAAATGATAATGTATTTAAGTTGAGACCAAGCAGGTTTTTGTGTTGGGGTTCGGTCCAAACAAGTTTCTGTTCAGGTTTAGTACGAGGTTTGCTTAAAATTCTTGTTCGGCATTAATCGCCGAACCGAACAAGTTCGGGTTCTGTTGCACCTTTAGTATACACTATACACAATGTAGGCCAGAGAGCTGACTAAATGCATTACTTATAGTCGTTGACCTAAAGTGGGTTTTCACATTTTTGTTATTTTAATGACACATAGAAAATTTACAATTTGATCTTCAACAACTTTCGCATATTTCTGGATTATGGGAAAGTATCATTAAATCATTTAAATCAATACAATTATAGGCTATAAATTATAGTTATGTGTAAAATTGTAATATACTGCACCACTAGCATTACAGCATAATGTTTCATTTGAGTTTTTGAAGCATATAGTTAAGCACTTTTTAATTGGTTAGCTAGCATGACTGCACAAAGTGATGAGTATTCTTTACAGATAGAAATGTGTTTAATTTCAATCAGGATATAAAAATGGAGCTCCCCGGCAAGAAAGTCAGCACAAGCGCTCCCGTCCAAATCCTTGATTTTCAACAAGTGGATGGAAAGAAAATGCTGATTTTAAATGAAAAAAATTTGCAAGCAGTTTTAAAACCTGTTGAAAATTTACCAATTGCAGTTGTTTCAATTGCGGGATCAAGTCGTCAAGGAAAGTCATTTTTGCTCTGTTTCATGGTCCGTTTCTTAGAATCGCTAAAAACCGATGAAAGCGATTGGATTGGGCGCGAAGATCCGAATCAGAAATTGAATGGATTTAAATGGTGCGATGGACTTGATCCAGAAACCTCTGGAATCTGGTTCTGGGGCGAAGCTTTCGTTGTTGATTGCAATGAAAGACAGGTTGCCATAATCCTCATGGACACACAAGGCACATTTGATGAAAGAACTTCAACGAAAGAATGGTCCACCATTGTCGGTTTGAGCATGCTCACTTCATCGTGCATGATTTTCAACTGTCTTGGAAATCTCCAAGAAGATGTTTTAAATTCTTTGGAATCGTACATTCAATTCGGTAAGCAAGCGATGGAACAGGAGGGTTCAGAAGACTCAACTCCTTTTCAAAAAATCGTATTTTTAATCCGAGACTGGGGGATGCCTGCGCAATATGCATATGGAGCACGAGGTGGAGAAAAATTTCTCAAAGAAAAAATGCGCCTTAAGCAAGAACAGTCTCCACAAGCTCAAACAGTAAGAAAAGCCATTAACGAGTGTTTTGAAACTTTGGAATGCTTTTTGATGCCCCCTCCTGGAGAAGCTTCGAAAGAGAAAGGTTTCTCCGGATGCCTTTCACAACTGAGCGATTCTTATTCAAAGAAAATTGAAATGTTTATCTCTGAACTGCTGAACCCAGACGAAATACCCATAAAAAGTACATTTGGGAATGAGGTCATCGGACACGATATGTTCAACTTTTTCACAAAATATGTCGAAATGTTTAACGGGGATGATTTTCCATCTCCAATGTCTATGGTTGAGGCAACGGCGCGTTTAGCTAATCAGACCTTGATAAATAAATCCAAAAGCATTTACCAGGAGCATATGAAGAAAAAATTGAAAGGCGTTAGTTTCTTGCCAGGAAAGAAATTTAGAACTGCTCATGAAGACGCTAAGAAAAAGGCGATGAATAATTTCAAAAGCGCAAAGAAAATCGGAGATTCGGATTTAATTACCGAATTCAAAGGCATATTTGACCAGGTTCTGAAGGCTGAATATAATACTATAAATGTAACCAATAAAAACAACATGGATAGCAAGATCGCGGAAATTAAACAAGAATATATCGATGACTACAGAGAAAATGTCAACGACAAATATCCATCGGAAGAATTCGGAGACGAAAAGAAATTGCTCGAATATTCCGCAACTTTCATCTTAAAAATAAAGGAGGACATCGAAGAAAAATTGAGCGAGTTGGAAGAAAATGAGTTCGAATCAGTTTTGGAGGATTTGGAAAACAAACTGAACGCAGAGCAAAGGAATTTTGTCAATCAAAATACAGTGCAAAGAGTCAAAGCAGACATATTCATGAAAAACCTGATGGACGACTTGTCAGATGAATTTCGCAAAGCAGTTATCGAAGAAATTCTAGCTGATGAAACATTTAACCTTAACGAATTGAATGGAATTGTAAATCAAGTACAAAACAGTTTCATGGATAAATTCAAGTCTTCACCCAAGAAAGGCGACCGGGCTTTTGTTAATACGTACAAAAATTTTTTCGAAGAAGAACTTAAAGCCCAAGGTAAAAAATTGGTAGAAGAGTATTTGACTAAACAAGTCGAGAAAAGGATGATGTGCGAAACGCTTATCAGTGGTCTACTGTCTGAATACAAGGAGGGAATGCTAAAGGAGGCTGAACGCACAGAAAACGAAGCCCATCTTCATGAAAAACACTCTGAGCTAGAAACCAAAACGCTTTCAAAATTTGAATCTCTACGTAACGCAATGAAATCGAAAATGATGGCAAATTTTGAAGAGCCACTGCAAGAAAAAATGGCGGCAATATTCGAAAACTCTATTTTAGAAAAACATCAGATAAAACTGGAAAAGAATGAAGAACGATATTTGGAAGCGTACAATTCTGCCTGGTCTAGCTACAAGAGAAAAATGGAAAACGTCACAAAATCCACTGATTATTATGCAGACGATGATTTACAAAGACACCATTTGGAATCTTATACCATTGCCAAGAGTGCGCTGATCGATTTCCCAAAAATAGGAAGTAATGCTAATCAAAAAACCGAAGAAATGTTGGAAAAACTCGAACAACAAACTCAAACTTATTTAACAAATTGCTGCGCACAAAATGCGCTGAAGAAAACTAACCTTGAGCAAAAGTCGCTGAATGACGTCACACTTTGTCGCAAAGGGTACGAATTAGAAATGAAAAGCTGTTTGGAAATGGCACGTAACGAAAAAGAGCTTAAAGAAATGCACACCCAAGCCCTAGGAAAAGCTGTACAAAGTTTTAAAGATAAATGTCCCATTAAAAGTGACGCTTTTGTCAAAACTTTCACTGATATGATTACAAAAGAAGTTGAGGAAGCATACGCAGATCTTGTGGAATATTACACCCTCAAACAGGAGGAGCAGGCGGGAGAAACCCAACGTGCTCTAGCAGATGCGAAACGTTTTTACCATGAGGAGATGAAAAAACATTACAAAAACACAAAATTCATGCTTCCCTCTGCATTAATAACCCTTCATAGAATACTTTCTCAAAATTCGATAGAACGCTGCTGCGCAACAACTCATCTCACAGAAAGTCAAAAGGAAATTCTTTTACAGGAATTAGAAACAATATTTGAAAGGTACGAAGAACAAAATCAAATGAATATTCCAACGGATCCCGCCATTGGAATTGACTTGGGTACAACTTACTCATGCGTTGCTGTTTACCACAAAGGTAAAGTCCAAGTTATTCCGAACAAAGAAGGACATCGAACAACTCCCAGCTATGTCGCTTTCAAAGATGGAGATTTAGTTGTCGGGGACGCTGCTAAAAGCCAAGCTCACGAAAACCCAGAAAATACCATTTTCGACGCAAAAAGAATTATTGGGCGAACAATGACCGACGAGAAATTGAAGCACGATATTACCCTTTGGCCTTTCAAAGTCGTGGAAGAGAACGGGAGCCCAAAAATCGAAGCTGACGGGAAAACGTATTTCCCGGAACAAATATCTGCGGAAATTCTGAAAGAAATGAAAGTAATTGCGGAAGAATATCTAAAATGCAAAATTACAAAAGCAGTTATTACGGTTCCCGCCTATTTTACTGACGGACAACGCCAAGCTACTATTGACGCGGGAGAGCTCGCCGGACTAGAAGTTTTAAAGATTATAAACGAGCCAACAGCTGCTGCCATTGCGTACAAACAACAACGAATGGACAATGACAATCGGAATGTTCTTATTTTCGATCTAGGAGGCGGAACATTTGATGTTGCTGTTCTGGAAATGAGTAAAGGTCAGATTAAAGTCAATGCGGTAGATGGCGACACGCATTTAGGCGGGGAGGACTTTGACAACAATTTAGTTGAACACTGCGCCCATGATTTCACCAAAAAAACTAGTATAAATATTTTGGATGGACGAACATCAGATCGATTAGATGTGCGAGTCAAATCCTTAAGAGCCATGCGACGCGTGCGCAATGAGAGTGAGAGGCAGAAAATTGCTTTGGCAACTGCACGCAGAGTAGAAGTGGTCGTGGATAGCGTTGAAGCGGGTCATGACTTGAGGGTTGGATGCACTCGACGGGAATTCGAAACCATGAATAAATCATATTTCGAAAAAACGATTCAAATTGTCGAAAAAGTTTTAAAGTCTGCCAAAAAACCAAAAGGGGACATTGATGATATCGTTTTAGTTGGAGGATCGACTCGCATTCCAAAAATTCAAGAACTTCTCATGTCCTACTTCGACGGGAAAGCGTTGAGCAAGAATATTAATCCGGATGAAGCTGTCGCAGTGGGAGCAGCAATTCAAGCTGCCATATTGAATGGCAAAATTGCAAAAAATTCTGCTGATTTCAACCAAATTTTGGATGTCATTCCCTTTTCCATTGGTGTTGAAACATACGGTGGTGACTTTTCCATCATCATACCAAAAAACCATGAATTTCCTTGTTCGATCATTGATAACTACAAAACAGCTCACAATAACCAAACTTCGGTACAAATCGTGGTATTTCAAGGCGAAGATTCTGTTGCGGTGAATAATACCAAACTCGGCGAGTTTTACTTAAATGGAATTCCAGCGCAAAAGGCAGGCCAAGAAGAGGTCAAAGTGAAAATGGAAATCAATGAACAAGGGGTATTGAACGTAACAGCTTTGTGTTCAAGTAACGGAGTCACTAACACTGGTTTAACGGTAAACTCACAAAAATGGCGCCTGGGGAAGGAAACCATCAAAAAGATTCTTGCCGAGGTTAGTCGTGTATCTTCAGACCTGGTATCGATCGTTGCAAAAATTCGATCGTTACTTGACAGCCTGCTAATTAGATATTTTGTGAAAAATTATACCTAAACTTAAAACGTTAAGCTATAACGTTTTATGTTTAGGTATTATTTTTCTCAAAATGTCTAATTAGCTGGCTTTGAAGTAACGATCGAACTTGCAATGTTCATCGCCAGGTCTGTGTATTTTTATCTAGTATCAATATATTGAAAAAAATGGACAAATAGTTCTTACTGTAATGTTACATTTTTATACATCTGGAAGGATACCTACGCAGAAATTGCTCTCTTTGTGGTTGCAGTAGCCCATGAATTTAATTGCTAATAGTTTTGCGTTAGTTTGGCTAGCTTTGAAATTTAATTAAGATAGTTTAGTGACGTAAATATGAAAGTAAAATGTGATAACTAATATGTTTGTGATTTATTGCAGGCTAAAAATGCGGCTTCCACACCTGATCCCAGCGTTTAGAAAACGAATCCACTATTGATTCAATTGGAAAAATAAAACATACAATAATAGTACCACAGTAAATCCAGATATTTGAGAAATGTTTGGAAATGCGATTTGGACTCCTACACTTATTCTACACTAATGTATTGTTCTGATTTAAGTTAACATACCTACCTATTTACCAGAATAATTTTCATTCTTATCAACCTATACAAGTAATTGTAATTAATGAATGCATACATGTTTATTAAATATACATTCTAGATATCGTGATAAAAATGTTAATTTTCTTTTGTATGTAAACAAAAGTTACTTTTGACAATTGTAGCATTTTCAATGGATTGTAAAATTTATATCTAGAATGAAATAAATTGTTGGATGTTATTAGAGAAACTGAATTCTATTTTTCATGGCATGATAAATTGGTCTGTCTGGCTGGGTTACGATTAGACAGAGTTCACCCGGCTAGCTAGTTGGTATGGTAGCATGCTATAGTTTGTATGAGGGGCAAAATGATCTTATCAAGTTTTACTTTACAGAAGGGCAATTTGGCACAAATTGAAAGGGGGCTCTATGAAACACTCACAGCAGCAAAGCATTTTATAGATTGTCACAAACTTCAAAGTTAGTAGCTTTTGTTCAGTAATTATTTTCATACATCATCCAAACTTAATTTCACTTTCATGAAGCACCTACAGCCGTACGTGATAGTGATAATATGTGTTAGAAGCAAGAGGAGTGCAAGTAGCGAAAGCTTCTGTATAGAAATGATTTTTCTGTCTTTCCATTTCTCCATTTCTTATCGCGATAACTCAAAAACCAATTAAAACAATTTGTCAAAACTTCTCATGTGGTTTAGAATATTCAACAAAGATTGTTTTTTAAAATAAAGTCAATCGGTGATCTTTGAAGAAACCATTACAAAAATAATGTGAATAAGTAGAGGAAGTAGTCGATAATACTTTATAGAAATAAATCTCTGATTGTCTGCCAATTTTGACAAAATTGTTGTCAATGTATATTCTACGCACCACTATCAATGGCGTATTTAGGGGGGCTGAAGCCCCCCCCCCACAAATTTCTTGACTTTACACTAGATAAAAACAGGTTTCTTCCAAAATACCAAAAAAGATGTTATTTTTGCCTTGAAAATGCAAAAAATTTCAAAACTTTTCGCGCTACGCGCGATATTGTTACAACTCACATTAATTTTGGCTTAATTTACTAAATTTGAGGCAAAATTTGCTATAGTTTTTTTCGCTGCGCGCGATTTTGTTGCAATATCCATTGATTTTGAACCAAATTTGCTCAAATTTAACAAAAAATGGATAAATATTCTTCGCGCCGCGCGTGAAAAATTTACGTATATAACAAAGGTTTGCTCAAGCCCCCCCCCCAATGGGTGACCTGGGTACGCCCCGGATTATTATTGGGACAACGGTTGGTGCACTTACATATTACGCTACTTTTTTACACTGTTTGACTAGAATTTATTTATTATTATACAGTATCATCTTTTCATCCAAATTATTATACCAAATATAGGTTATGTTTTGTTACCAATGTAAATTGTTTTCAATAACCAGGAAAAAGTAACTATATAATTTGTAACCCCCCCCCCCCAAGCGCTACTTTCCGGAAACAACAATACATGCACTCAGGCAGCCAAGCATGTTTGACTTACATCAAGGCAAAAGTAAAAGTTAGCAAAAGTTAAACTATAACGAAATAAAATACTATTTAAGAAAAAGTAAACAAAAGTTACACAAAAAATTCTTCTCCTTGGAATGCAAATGATTGTCGACAGTCCTAAAATCCAAAAAAAAACAATATATATAGTGGCAGAAAAAGTTGATCCCTCTCTCTGAAGAATTTACATTTTACACAAAATAGGTACCTTAAACTTTTGTAGCTAGCAGGGGTGTATACATGTTCCATGTCAGACATCTAGGGGGCCAGAGCAAAAAAATAAATATAAAATGCTTCAAATTCGCGTGTAGCGCGATAAAATTGAGCCACTTCACACTTGGAGCTGAAATCTACATAATATTAATTTATTTTGTGTATAGCCCAAAAAATAGGCCAATTGATTTTATGCTTAACTTTGACTAGACAAGAATTTTGACATTTTTTGATCTGGCAGAGGTATCCCTCAAATTTCAATCCTACCTACGTCGCCATGATCATTTGTATACCTATAACCACCTTATTATAGTGAATATTATGTTAACTGACTTCGGCTTTAATCCAACGACAAATCATTTTTGTTGCTTTACATCATTTTTCTTATCCGATAAATTCTGTTCAAATCAAAGTTCAGTTCAAAGTGCATCTCTTATTCTGGCTGTGCATGTGCATCTCCATTGGGTACTCGCATGTACCTATACACTTACACAGCAATAGGATTTTATATAAATACAGAAATATTAAAAAATTGTAAATTAAGTTGTAAGTCACAATCACATGTGTCATACTAATTTATGTAAATGAATAGTCATGACAGGATTGGAAATCATCAAAAATCCATTTCTTCGCCCAACACTAAAACTGGATGATCAGAAATTCGAGTTTATTTTCTTGTTGGACTACTCGGGATCAATGAGTGGTGAGCCCTTGGAAGTGGCCAAAAATGCTGTTAATGTAAGTAGAGACCAATGCCATAATTAAAGATTTTTGAATTATAATTTTTGTCCTGTTTTATTGATCCGGCTGATTTTTTTAATATAGCTATTCATGCACTCATTGCCAGCTGATTGCTATTTCAACGTCATTAAATTCGAAAGCGGTTTTGTGCCTATGTTTCCTCAAAGTGTGAAGTACACTCAAGAAACCTTGCAGCAAGCGAAGACGTGGGTATCCGGTAATATTTGACATTAAGTATTTGTTTTTTCAAAGCGTCGATAACATAACATAACACTAAAATTTCAATTATTTTCAGCTATAACCAGTGCAGGCGGGACTAACATATACAATCCTTTGCAATACGTTTACAAACAGAATCAGACACCTGGCTACTTGACTCAAATATTTTCAGTGACAGATGGAGGGGTTATTAAAATCTTTTTCTAAATTTTAATATTGTTATTTTTATATATATTTCTTAATTTAGATTAACGTACAATTATTCTGATAATGATATAAAGAAACAGCAGAGTTAATATACGCTGTAAATCAGATTAATTTTGTGATTTGCTGTGTTCAACTTTGGAAAAACGCAAAACTTCGTAGACACCTAAAATGCGTTTGTTTGCAGTTTTTTATCGCATTAGATTTTGAAAACTACAGAAGATAATATATGATGCTTGCTCCTAACACTATTTTAGAAAACGTTTTCATTTTTCGAATAAGCGAAATTACATATGCCTAAGTGTTATAGTTTTTAAACATCAATTTACTTCAAAAACTTTTTGTATAATTCTGATATGATTAAGTAACTTATTTTGATATGAACAACCGATCTTTAAAGATTACAAATGCACAACTGTATTCTTTACGGTCCTGCTCATGAAGGAGCATAAATTCCTGTTGTTCGCCCCAGATCATGTATACACAAAGAAATTGTTTTTCTAAATAAATTGTCGTGGCAAATCTATAACACCTAGAGAGGTTTTAATTACCTTATTTAAAAAAAAGTCTTAAAACAATTTCCCGGATCAATGTAATTACCATATATCTATTTTAGTTTTCGAAATTTAATAATTTAATGCTGTGACAAGCACAAACATATGTATTTTTTTTATTTTTAGCCTTTGAAGTATAGCACCCAAATGAACAACGCAAAATGTCTACATAACTTTTCTGTATTCAAAACAATTTTTTCAATATTGAAAAATTGGATCTCTGTATAATTTTTATACTTATTTAAGATTACATCATTATCATTTATTATGCAGGTGGAGTCTCGAGACGCTGTACTGAAGTTAGTGGGAGATCAAGTAAAGCATTCCCGATCCTTTGCTCTTGGAATTGGTTCAAGCGCCGACAGACATTTGGTCATGGGAATAGCTACGAATGGAGGAGGAACGTTTGAATTCGTCGCCGAAGGAGAAAAAATCGAATCAAAAATTTTAAAACAGCTAAGATTCGCGCTAATGCCTGCCCTGCTTAAACCAATCAGAATTTTAGATGGAATGCATTAAAACTGTGTATCTCCATTCTTTAACAGTATGTACTATTAATACTGGTGTAACTTAAAATTAACTTCATGTTTCAATAAATACTTTATTCAGATAATCATGAAATGGCTGTTAATTTATACTTCACTACCTATCATATTCATACAACATTTATATATATATATATTTATACATATCAATATTATCATATATTATATTATATATGTATGCATGCTTACATGCTTAGCCCCTGTTTAAGGAGATATATACCGGTTCATAGAAATGCTGCGATGACCATGTTTGCTTCATAGACTCTGTGGTATTTGTCAACACCGCGCGAAACGAAATCTAGTTCTTTCGTG
>JAQFYB010007801.1:0-10435 GCA_034694085.1 Pogonognathellus longicornis
TACAAGTATCAGCGTTAGTCATGCACCCGTTTAAACCTTCACTGTCTGTCCGTGACTTTTATTTAGGTGTATTGATTGATTCGAGGAAATAAGAACGAGTGAACCTGGAATTGGTTTTCAATATCAAATGTCTATACACAACCTAATATTAGTGATTTACTCTAGTATAGCATAGTAACTGCAATGTACCCATTCAATACTCCGCATGCAGCATAAAATATGACATGATGCCTATGTAAATGCCCTCATTTAACATTTCTACAGGTAAAACAAATTGTAAATTGCAGCATTGGTATTCTACTAGCCGTCACAAGCAGTTGAAAGCTCAATAGAGGGTTACGTTTTAGTTATACCACAATCATGACATAAACCTAGTTTCTAAGTAAGTCCAGTCCAGTGCCCGATATTTTGTCTATATAGTACAACATCACCTTGGCTACTACCTCACCAAACAGTGTGAGTGTAAAACTGTGCGGTGAGAAAAACATATCGATTTGTAGCAGTAGTGAAACACATGCATACTAACTGTTCAGTTAAAGTAGCCAAAATACCATTTTTACTACGAAGATCGAATGCAAAGTTGTTCTTAGATCACTTTGTATATACATAGTATTTTTCTACACCTTTTCCTAGAGGCAGTAAGAATCTGAAATATTGATAGCATAATATTTTATTCCAGTAATCTCTCTCTTACCATTCTGAGTACACTGAGACAATTTGTAATTTTCATACAGAACATCAGTCCTTTTACTGATATAGTACTACATTGTTACTCACATTATTCCATAGTACCTATACCATTGCCCTATCACGTTCGTCAACATGCACTCCTCAGCTTAAAGAACAAACGAACAAAAAGTAATACATTTGGATAGCTACTCAACCAGGACAAAAATATTTCATCAACAACATCCACAGCAAACACAAAGAGACACGAAGAATGGACAGTAACAATCGCGATGCCGAGTTCACTGATTTGGAAAACACGAGCGATGAAGACGGATCCGAATATTTAGACGGATCAGACGACGAGGAAGACGAAAGAGACGGAGATGATGACAAACGATTTACACTCAACGTTGATACGCTAACTGGTAGTCATTTTCAAGTGTTTGCTTATCCTTCGGATACGGTGGATGTTGTGAAAGCAAGAATTGCATTCCAAGAAGGTAATAATAGTACTCATTCTACAACACTAAAGTCGTAAAGATTTATCACGCAGATATACAATACTAACACTTGCTCTAGCCTCCGGTATCTCTGGAATGGTAAGTGTAATGCATAGGTGGAATAGCAATCATTTCATCATTGATTGTGTGTTGTAGACGTATTATTACATTTGTATTGCAGGAATTGGGCCTTACGATCAACATATTATTTGGAACAATGTCGAATTACTCGATGAAAAGATACTGAGTGATATTGGACTTTGTGATGGTTGTACTGTGAAACTAGTCTTAGCACTTAAAGGAGGGCCACTTGATACGGCTCAAAGGTTTATAAATACAAACACAATTGCTCACAATTACAAAGTTAAAAAATTCTAGCCATATTTTTTGATTATCAGAGCATTTAAATAAGATGCAAATCATTATATCACTAATAATCAATTTAATTTTACATGAGTTTCAGTAAATCTTACATTGGAAATTACATAGAAGAAATGATAAGTAGTCTGGATAATTTGTTTCTAAATTCAACGTTGAGACCATTGAGTCCTCTCGCTACTGAAAAGTCTTGTGTGAAATTGCCTCGCATAAAGAAGCAAAAAACTAGTTGCGTTTCAACAACAGAGCAAAGACTTTTGGAAGAATTAGGGGAAATCTCTTCTGATACCGACTCAGACGAGAATGAAAATATTCCTGAAAACTGTTTGAGAGATTCAAAATCCAAGTTTGTTATATTGGAAGAGCAAGGAAGGATTTTTCTTATCAGACTTCGTCGAGTGGAGCGGGACACAACAGCTTCTGAAGATGCAAGCCAGTCTAGCAACACCACGGTTACTGCAGATAAGAATGTTGGAAGTAGTATGGATGAAAATATTAGATTTCTACGTAGAGCAAGTGAAACATTCGGAAATGCTGGTGATAAAAGCTTTATTGGTAGTGGAACGCGTTTCTCAAGTCGATATGGTCGTAACCGAGACAAAGGAATTCCCAATAATAATACATCGACTACACTTACAACAGTCAACGAAAGAATTCAAGAAAATGCTGCTACAATGGAAAAAGTGAATTTACTCAAGAAAAGAATGTTATCAGCAAGAAAAAAGAGGGTAACAGCATTTTCTATTCATATATGAAAAGAAATATGAAATTCAACTTTATTTTAGTAACGTAATAAACATTTTTTTAGAAATTGAGACTAACAGGAGGTGGGAGCCATTCAGGAAAAGCCAAGAATAGTGAGACTGGAATTTTGAATGAAAGCGTGTCTTCGTGTGCGAATAGTTCTAAAAGTTCAGAAAGCATTCGGTTACCACAATTAAAACGCGATCCTAATAATGCGAATAAGACTTTGAAATCCGGAAGAGCTGTTTCCTTTGGATATGGAACTACGATCCGAAAAGTTCCTACTCAGTCCAACTTAAGCTCAATAAATACGAAATCTCGTCAAAGCACGGCAGTTCCCATTACCGGAGGAAGTAACACGTGTAGGAATCCAAGTCTCGTCCAAAGATCCAACTTAAGTACTGCTACTGCTAAAAGTGACAGGAAAAGCTCTCGATTGTCTACACCAATCAATAAACCTAACCAACTTCCCAGTGTTCCTCTTGAAACTCATTTGTACAATCTCAATCGAGTTATCGCAGATATCTTCATGCAGAACAGGAGAACGTCCGCCTGGAAACAATCCGTAGGGACTCCACCTTACACAGCTTCTCAATTGGCTCAATACGTCAGGGCAAAAGTTAATGTACTCTTGTGTCAACAAGAGCAATTTTATAAAACGTGAGCAATTTCATTCATGACAAAGTAACTCATTTTATTGAAAACATCGTTTTTCATAAATCCCTTAGATGCCTTGTACATTTCCAACTGTAACAAAATTAAGATTTCTATGAAAAACTAATTGTTTATATTTTTTTAAATGCTTTGAAGATTTCCAACTGTGAATGAGTATAGAAAGACAGTCGGCACAAACATCAATGGAAAGTCGCCCTTAAGAAATAATTTGCTTATTCCAACTGTGATATTTCATCGTCTATTTGAAAGTGATACAATGGACAGTGTAGAAAATAAAGAAAAAACCCCTTCGTCTAGTAAGTTTAGTGGAACTACAAATAAAATATTTATAATACAGATTTTATTGGATAGATCATACATTCTCTTTTATCAGCTCGTCTGTATGCAGTAGTTTTCTCATATTGTTTGTTAACGTAGGTAAATACATAGAGCAAAAAATAAAGTTTTTTTATCTTTCATGTATAGTTTCTGGGCGTGTTACTGCAAGGATGAAGATAAAAAGCGTTAGGACAATCACAGCAGATACTACAATTCTTCCATTGATTGAGCTTAATAAAAATCAATCGCGTCCATCTACAAACTCAAATGGATTTCGTACAAAATCTGGGCGATCAAGACCAAGTAAGTTTTGGACTTCTATAACTCAGTTATAATTTTACAAATTCATTCCTGAGTGTGCATGGTTAAGTGTTAACGTGTAGTTTCCATAGACACATTTAGCCTCGTAAGCATATCAACGATTTTGTTAAATCCATTTCATAAATTATTGATGTTGTATTTTTAAAATTTTTTGTCGCCACTCTTGATTCATTTTCTTAAAAGTTCACGCAATTTTTGACACTTATATAAATGTAACAAATAATAGGAATATTGATACCAATTTAACTCAAAATTTTAGTAAACTCTTACGAGAGTATTTTATGCATTGCTGTGAACAAATCACAATGTCCAGTACCAATAACATTGGTAATGGACAAGATGAGCCTGAGCCAGAAGAGCCCATGGATGTTAGTTTTAGCCTTAGTAATCATTCACAAACACAAGAGCTAGCAAATACTAATAATACAGAAGATGAGCCTAAACCTCCAGGAGAACGTATTTCCTTATTGCTATACAATCTCTTTTTGCTCTTCAGTGCTTTTTCTCGAATATTACTCATTTCGTTAACAAAAAGTCAAGGTTCTTAAAATGTTTTATTTTTTATGCTAGAAACTGGGAGTAATCAGTCTATTAAGAAAGCTGCTAAGAACCACATCCGTTGTGCTCATTTAGAATGCAAGAAGAAATTGGGACTCGCCACAACGTACAAATGCCGGTGTGGATTAGCTTTCTGTCCAACACACCGTTATCCTGAGACCCACAATTGCTCCTTCGACTTCAAAGAAGAAGGTCGACGAATTATTAGTCACGACAATCCTCTAATTGGTCCAAAGAAAATCGATGAAATCTAAAACTGTCACAGTCCATGTGCCTGATGCTACTCAAACACCTGAAACTCCAGCAACCTAAAAGCAATCCATTTCCTCAAGACCAATACCAATAGATTTCGAATCGAAGAATATAAACAAAGTATACGAACTGCCTTCTAATACAATATATCTAACTGTTGCGCATTAATAGATTTACAGGCTTTATGCTGGATAGTTTTTCGGAAAGTTTATTTCACAGTTCATTAATGTACCCTTCTCATTAAGTATCCTGATCTTATCATGATTGGTTTCAGTATACTGTCCCAATGCTAATAAAGGCTGTGATGTAAATCGTAAAAATATCTCCTTCACTGGTTGGAAAATTGCTTGATTTTGTGTGAAATCATAAAATACTATTTGTATACAACGATGCATAGGTTACTGACATTCATATTGCTCCATATTACTCAAATACTTGTTACTGTTGTTATCACAATCTTCTTAATCTCGCTTTCTCACCGCATCACTTCAGTACACGTTGAAAGGTCACTGTCAGGAGTGTGTAGGACCTATGCAGATATGCAATAATTCTTATGAGATATCGGCAGATACTGCAAGTACAAGTATTAATAATAATAATACCTTTAATTATAATTATCTACTATTATTTCTATCTCAATTTGTTACATCAGGTGAAAATTAGCTCCATCCTGCTAGACGATTTTAAGTAGGTACACAAATAATTATAAAGTATTTCAACTCAAACCCTTACTTAAATGTAAGCGCACTAGCAAGTTCATTCGAGTTGCAATCTATTCACCTATCCATGACACTATGCTTGGATTAAGGCTACAATATCATTTCTAACTGTTGCAAAACCGTTTTAAGTTCAGTCTCCAAATTCCAGTAGGTATACATTAATAACTACATTCATTATAAATGATAAAAAATACGCAAATAATTAATGCAATGTGCAACTAGTATGAAACAAATTGGCTTGTAAAGATGTCATTGTCACCACCAGAATTACCATCGTCTGAAATTTTTAAAGAACAATAAGCAACAATGACATGTTGTTTTGTATAAGTTATACAAAGAGGTAATGGATTCTCAGAAATAACGTTATACAAAGCTAACAATATTGCAAACTCGCACAGTCGATTTTCCTGTGTAGATTTTACAATATTACCTTGAATTATCTAATTATTAGAATGCTTCACATGCATTAAACTCACCTTTATTTTTTGCCTGTGTTTTTTATACATTATAAACTAATACAGTTTATTTTAAGCCTTCATGACTGCTTTTAAGAAAAAAATGCATAGTTCAAATTGTACATAGACTGCCTGTGGTTGCAATATATCTCAAATTTATTATTTACATGTACGATTCAACTTTTTAATTTTATAATCAATACACCAGTTTTTCTTAAGTCTGCTGCAAGAAAATAACACGCGCAGACCTGCATTACACCTAAACTCTATACGTGTTAACACAGATAAATGAGTAATCTGCATTCTGAAATGAGGTTTTGATTCTTGGATACGCACCGTGCAGACAGCACAAAATTTGTGACACATAAATACATATAATATAGTGTTACAGGTATTTACAACATTAAGGTAGACTAATGGATTAGTACTCTGCTAATTAAATTAGGTATGTGTTTCATGGCAAAGTAGGGAGCAACGTTCGCAGGATCTATATGTATGAGATTATGAGAACCAAAATGCTATTTTAACAGTCTGCATTCTCTGCATGTCCAATTACTGAAAATTAGCAAACTTGCATATAAATTCTAAAAATTAAAGGCTAAATCACAGGTCGTTATGCTGCTGCGTTAACATTCGACTTCGTTCTAGCATTAGTTCTTTAGACTCAAACTCGTGTGTATTTTGTGTGAGCATTTTTGTATGAAAATCACGATTGAGCAATACTATAACTAAATAATAATACTAGTAAATAGTAGCTATCATAATATTTACTCGTGCTTACAGTAAAGAGAATAAATGTACTCGCTAACTTTATCTACATCCTAGAACTAATACAATTCTCTCTAAACAGATATTACTTATATGAGTTGTATTGTTATTCTTGTGTTTTTTGGTAACTGCCAATTGAAGGTACATACACGCATCACTTATTTAGAAGCCCCACTACTTACAAGTACATAGCGTAAATATAAGCATGAGGTGTCTTGTAGTGAATGAATTTAAGGTCAATTATCAGAGAGAGTGTTGAACCCAGTTGAACATTTATATGACTATAAATATGTGTAATGTGATTTGTACATACTATTTGTTCATTTCATTTAAACCACGATAATTCCGAAATTCTAAATTAGAAAAGTAAATATCAGAGAACTAAATACGTGTATATCACAATTGAAACATAAAATTGACTCTAAAGTTTTAATACATATGCTTAGAACATTAGATTGGTTAGTTCTTGAAACTAGATCAACATCCAGTTGAACTTGTCAAAGATTTTGAGCCTGAAAATGGAATTGTCGTGTCAGATTTGTATAAAAAAGGTCAATCCTGCATCCTTTGTCACTTTAACAAAGGATACAACAAAATATTCCTAGGGAGAAGAGAAATCCCCAAGAGCTACAGTAAACAATAATTTGAAATTATAATTACAAAATCATTATTATTTAAAAACACTGAGAACCCTGAAATGAATTATAAGTGCATACCTAATACAAATAAATAATACCATCATTCTCTAATGTATACACTGGCAATCCTCCACTCTTTACAATAGATATAATTTACAGTGACAAAACAAAATTATTAACATTGACCCAATTTGGTTTAGGAATGATCTCGGAAGGTCGCATTAATAATAACAGTTTACATACAAATATACAGAATTTAATTATAGTATAACACGTTCGTTTCATAATCAGGTAGTGTGTTATGTATTGGTGTAAATGAAAATTACACATTCTTTGTCGTTATAATTATTTATTCTCCAAGATGAATAAATTCACATAATATTACGTGCTTAGCGTGTGATGAACATTGCATATGAGAGGAATACACATCACAACCGTGAGAAACTTGGTAATGGACATAGCAGGTAAAGGGCTATGTATATGTATGTGGTTTGCATGCATGTATTACATCGTTGGGATGCGACACGAACATATCTAAACACAAACAGTACATTAGAGTTTTTGCCAACAGGACATACAATGTCAACAACAAAGTCAAAATAATTTAATGAAGTATACTCAACTAACTACCGTTTGGTCTGTAGCTATATGCATATGAGCATTCACCATTCATTGCTATATGTAAAAGCCTGAATTCTGCTATTCTGCATGTAAAATATTCTATATGGACAAGAAAGTGTAATATCTTAAGATTTATCTAATCCCTTTGGTTTACTATTGTAATAGTACCAGCACTTCACATGTCAATATTAAGGACATGAAACTTTAATAGAGGTAGGGGTACACGGTACTCATGTATACAATTTATCTATATGGGAGATGTACTTACATAGGTTAACAGTATAAAATCCATTGAGACGATATAGAAAAAAAATCTTACATAATTTAATTAATGTAGTAGTACATATGACATTTTTATTTGTCTGTTCGTTACTTCAGTTTCAACTGCACTAGTATAACAGCAATGGTCTTTTAGATCCAATTGTTTAAGTGCATACAATTTAAGTTTATTTCTAGAAAATCATTATGTTCCTTAATGTGTCAAGAACAAGTGAGTAACTGTAGTACAAAGATCCTCATCAACTGTAGAGATACCTATAATATACCTACCTACTTGGGACAAAGTATAATGAGCAGAAATGAATTAGAATTTCACTTCATTTTAATTAAATTTTGTCATTAAAATGATTGAATGTTATTTACAAAAGTATTAAAAATTATTTGAAGCCTTATTAAATAAAATTCTAAATTAAAATTTAAACATTAAACATACATTACAGATTGGAGTTATAGTTAGATGGATTGTTTTTTAATTTTAAATCGTTATCGCCAATATGAAAAGGTGTATGAGTGTAAGTAACTGATTGAGGATCCAAATGTTAGACGAGGTCTTTAGAACACGAGAGAAATCTGTTATAACTTTGATATTATAGATAAAGAACGATTTGACAAGTTAAACTCTTTTGGCAATGTTCTGCCGCCGGTATTCTTGACCTGCATGAGAGATTCCTTCTTGAGTACACGTGTGTGAAACATTTTAAAGTTATCATTGAGATATTTAATTCAAGAAAATATCCTCAGAATTTAATGGCTCCAGTTAGTATTATGTTCTTCATGGGTGTTCTATGTTCAGGTACATGAGTAAAACTTGAGCATTTAGGCCTGAACAAGAATTTAGCGTGCCTAAGACATGAATTCTTAACTTGCCTTCATTCGATTCCCTTCATTGCACTTGAGTCAAAACAATTCACAGAACATTGACAATAAGACTCGCTATGCTATTTCAAACCTACACGTGTGTATTATGATTCTTCTCCAATACATATATATAATATATTATATCTAATGGTATAATACACACGTTAGAAACTGTATACGACAACCTCACACTTCGATTTTTTAATGTGTTGCATTCATAGGAGGTTATTTATTCTTCTTTAACGTACGCGTGTATATAATTGATTTAGTAGTTATAAAGATTTTTTACAAAAAGTCAAGTGAGTTAGTGAAGGTCGGGTGTATCTTTTGTAAACGCTTCTTCTTTGACCATTTTGCTTAAATGTTCTATAATTAATTAGGAAGTGCTCTATTAGTTTTGCTTTGAAGGAGTGAATCATAAAGGGATTTACACGCATATATCAAGCAGAACATTACACCTAGATATAAAACAAATGCCTAACACAAATAAACAAAGTAGGAAAGCTTCTAAAACAGGCTTGTAAGCTTCTTTGGTTGTAATTAGAAATGGAGAACATCTCTAATGTAAACATGAGAGCAGCAGAGTGAGAGCGTGAACAAGATATTTAACTATTCAACATTCAACGTCTATAAAAATAAGTGGAATGCAAAAACTGTTTGAAGCAGAGAAACAGATGCGGTCATATGAAATGATCTACAAGATGCCTTTATTGCTATGTCTGTTAATTCTATACTCTTTTGTATTCTTCATCCTACTGTCTACGCGCAAACAGTCTCATCTTCCAATTTCAGTAATCAAACTGCAAATTCTTCTGGTAGTAAATACATCTGTGTTTTCTTTGCTATCGATACCTTACTACTTTTAATATAGGTACAGATATCGTAGGACAGAAAACACTACTTTTGTTATTTGAAAATTTCAACATGTCTTTCAGACAATTAGACTATTTAAAATACTACAACATTGCAAGCAAGATAAGTATTGTGCTATATTGCTATGTTATACCGTATGCAGTGTAATAATATAATTGTTTTTGACAGTACAGTTTGTATAGGTTAGTAATAAATAAGCTAGCTATATTGCTATTTTGACTCTGTTATTGGTGATTCGGTATAATGCCCATACATTAGATGTAAGAGTTTATATATATAACATACATGAATTAAGGTGATCAGATTCTTTAGAAGTAGATACATACTATATTATAGGAAAAATACTAAACTTTATTGCCATTACATAAACAGGAGATTGATATATAGTAGATATACAGTGAGAGCCGAGAGCTATAGGTATTCAGCGTATTGTCTTACATCTAAGGCTGGTTTACTTACTTTGTTAAAAGTTTGACAATGTTGCTCAAACAGTAGATGCATTAGTAACTGACAAGTACAAAATTCGTCGTCACATTGCGACATGAAAAATACTATTGTTGTTGACTCAAATGACTCAATTGAAGATTTTCACTACTATATACCTATCTATACCTTGCATTACACAAATCCTATTTACTTACAATTAGTGTAGATCAGAAGAAAAGAATTGCGTTCTGCACTTGTAAGCGAAGTTCTCTTTTGCTGTTGTGTTTAAATTAAAGTGTTTCTGTCTTACAATGGAATAAAATACAGAAGGAAACATGGAAATTATACTTTGTATACTTTGTATTTATTATACTTTGTATTTG
>JAQFYB010007802.1:0-10435 GCA_034694085.1 Pogonognathellus longicornis
ACGTTATTTAAAATAAAAGTTATAACAAATCTCCCGGAAAATGTCGTCAAGATACAATTTGTATCTTGCCCAACCCTGTCCATAGGTATACTTAAATACCTACTACATTATAATTCTGGCTATTAACACTGCAGCATACACCATAGCAGCTACTCTTGAACAATATAATAGTAATATGGAGGAGCCTAGAAGAATCAACGCCAAAATCACTCCAGAAGAGTAGTACAAGTCCACAGCAACAGCAACCCAATTCATAACATTATTCCCATGCAGCAGACAAAGGCCAAGTAACTAAAGTACTGACTCTCTGGCTCTAGTAATAAGCAGCCAACCGGAGCAGATGAAATGAGAATGAGACTCTGACTCCCAGTACCTACTCCACTCAGATTTACTATGTACTAGCAAACAGAACACAAGGATATTAAAGCAAAGCCCGTATAGCAGTAAATACATAAGGTATTTATACATAGGCACATAACACATTGATACCAGCCACTATATTCCATGTATTGCTATAGCATAAGTACATAAATTGAGTAGATGATCATATACTCGCAATCGCAATCTGTGTACATGTAAGTATGTAGGGGTAGATACAAGAAGAACATTGCACAAATGCTATCACACAGTATCGCACATACATATGCAGTAGAAATGGTGAGCCCTTCCTGTGTACATGTATGTATATGTATGAGACTATACGAGAGACAGAAAGAGAGAGAGGAAGAGGTCTTTTGAAAGGGCTGGAACTGTTGAGGCTGCTTTAGAATCCAGGAAAATGGTGTAGGCACTCAGACACAAGACACATGGAGATATGTATAGAGAGTGAAGAGTACTTATTAGAGGAATTCCAGCTATTTCCACTTATAGTTACTCACTCAGCTGAAAATAGAGAGGAGAGACTGAACCAAAGTCAGCATGTTGACTTAAGCACTCCTTTTGACTTCATAATAGTGAAAGAGTCGTAAAATCATTTCATTACTTCTGTTCAGTAGCTCACAGATGAGTTTCACGTATACAAAACACAAAGGAAAGAAGATCCAGATCAACCGAAAATAGCAAGTTTGGTGTAGCATATTGCACTCCCTGTGTCTTTAGTATGCTCCACCGCAATCAAACTTTAATATATTCAAAACAAAACCTGACATGATATTGTGACTAAAGATGTGGATGTAGGGAAGGCGCACTCCCAAACACACTCTGTCTAATACACACTTAGCATATTATTATATATATTAGACACTGTAATATGTACCTGTACATTTTGGCCGCATTAGCATTACATGCTGCGTAGGTCACCGACGAGTAACGACCACACCACGAATCATCAACATAACACCATCATCTCACATTAACAAAGGCAAGGAATTGTAGCAACCTTATGGCATACTAATACAACTATCCTATATTTCCATGTATCATAATATCAGAAACACACTCACTCATAAACTGTGTACAGAAATGTATAGATCTGTATAATAGACTGAGCTTGTATGTAATATACCGTGTGAGGCTATTTGATATTTTACTTTGTTTACGTGCCAATAAGAACACAGCTATAGAACTAAGCACTTATAAATATTATAGAGGCATGAGGTATGTGTTGTGTGTTGTGTGGTGCGTCTGTGTCTCCTAATAAAGTTAAGGTGACGACAGAATGACACAATGTGCACAGACGGATGAGAAGTATGTGTGAGAGAAGTGGTGGTCGTAATACGCAAAGACAGACGAACCAAGTTGGCAAAGTGAAACCATAAGCCAAAAGAACTGTGCTGAGTCTGAGGGCAGCAAATTAAAGGAAAGCCACATGGTGAATGTTGACTTGCACATAGATCATGTTATTTAAGTTCCCATTCTCTTCCCACACACTTCACTTGTCCAAAGATAAATGTCTAATGAGAAAGACTCCTGTCATGCTTTACTATGTATACCCCTGTGTCACACTCACATTTTGCATTCTTGTACTAATAATGTATGTTTCCTATAAATGTATACGTTGTACTCTTGCTTTTGCATACTCAAACTAAGGGTAGAATGTACTGTGGCTATAATACTTTTCTGTATACCTAGTTAGTGCGTTGTAGTGCGTTTCCGTCTTTTTTGTCGTCCAATTTCATCACGTAGTTGAGTGAAGTAGTCAAATTGTGCATTTGTTGTAAACTTGCTTTGCCAGAGAGTTATTAAACATTTTCCTTGTTCAATGTCACAGGGAACTCTTATTAGTTTGCAAAAGTAAAGGACAGAAATTTGTTTTGCATATTTATTTTTCCACATGTCTTTCTTGTGAACTGCTACATACATAATATTGCTTTCTATGTGTCTTCTAGCTAGTACCTTGCACATAGCTCTTTGGAGTGTTAATGGCAAAACTTGGTTGGTATGGAAGGAGCAAAAGAAATAAGACTCTGTCCTACTCGTTGTGTGCTTATCTTCGAGTATGGCGAATAAGATTGTATTCGTGTTGAAATATTATACGCTTTGACTTCTATACAACCTGTCACCCGATTACCGTCCATAAATTATCTGTGAGAATATTCAGATTTGCTTCAAAGCCGACGACACGACAAAAAGTGGAGTCAACTCATGATTCAACTTGGACCTACCAACACCAACTATGTACCATCAACCACCATACCATAATAATAAAATAATATCAACCAAACCAAACCTGCTATTTATTAGACATGTCTTTGATACATTAGCGTGTAAGAGTAGCATGTAATATTATGTTAACCAACATCAGCCAGGTTTATTTACACCGCATTTACTATACATAGCTATGTAACATAACATAATAAGTAGATCAGGATGTGAAAATCTGTAAACGTATATTGTACCTAAGTGACTTGTGTTGTTGCTCATACACTCTTTTCTTTCTCTACCATCTACCTAAACTGTCATTCACCACACAACAGAGCAAGAGACTTTCCTACAACTATTCTGTAAAATATTCATGCAAATTGCCATAACATTCTCTGTCCAGTTTCTCTTCTGTTTTCTGTGTGGTTTCTCGTCTGCTGATAGCATCACGACAATAATGTGATTCTTGTACTAAATGTATTTTTGCCAACTAACTTTTACTTCAAAGAACTTCTACAGCGACCTTCCCATAGTAGAAATGGAAACAATGCACTAATGTGTACGTTAACTCCTGTTTTTGCGTGTGCACTGTCGAAGAAACACGGCAAAGTGGTAATGGAAATCGCTCCCGTTTGTAATTAGTAACTTTGTAAAAATGTGTGTACATACAACGTTATTGTTTCACTTAGCACTATATAGATACAATACATAGGTACATGACACATTACATGTGCAGGTGTAGTACACTGCACATCCAGTTAATAACATTTAATGCTAACTTTGTTTTCTTATCTTCGCTTCCTTATGTGTATGCACCAAATGTACATACGACGACATCGTTAACAAGAATTGCATTTAACGCACATTAAACTACTTAAACTATTAGACACATCTACCATTATATATTACGTATAGAATTCACACATACTACATACTTAATATTTCACTGGGGAGTTCTCAAAGTAAACGGCTACCTAAAACTAACTAACTAACTGCCTTCTTCCTATGTACCTATGTGCATTTTACACATACGTGCATACTAATACATACGCAACATACCTACATAGAAAAGAAAACTAAAAAAACTGGAGTAGGTATACAAGATGTAGTATGTACAACAATGCTCCTCATATCTATAGTCATTAGCAACAACTATATCACATAAATACAACACACGATTAACTTCACGTGAAATAAAGGCTCATTCATTCAGGCTAGATTGAGCAGCAGCTGTAAGAAGTAGTCTTCAATAAACCTGACTTGTGTGTGTTGACCTGCTGATAACTGTTAGCTGTTGCTGTATTGTATGTGGCTACGATATTCTTACTTGCACTTACGACTCACCTATGTGCATTGTTTCTATCATAATCCTTCCAAAAGGCTCACAACAACAACAAGAAAAAGCTCAACGCAGGTAATTATCATTAAAATGAGTAAAAAACAACGAACTCGACCGGTATGCAATATGTGTGTGTATTGTGAGTGAACCCCACGTAATATGCAGCGATATGTTGTCTTGCAGGAATTCCCTGTCATATACAAATATATTATACGCTCCTTTACAAACACAAATGCTAGGACTCAAAGACAAGGTACCTACATACTCACTGCTATTGTACCTACATAGAATGATATACTACGAAACACTAAACACATACTATCATGATACCAGCCACGAATACGTTTTACTTTTACATGTGTTTTCACCTGTACCTTTTTTTAGTTGACTCAACAAGTCTTCTCCTGACAGCACTTCAATTACTATTTTGAAAGAATAGGAAAATTAAGCTTTGTAAAAATGCAAAAATACAACTTCAGCTGAAAAATTCAGCTGCATGCAGTGTACCCTTCCTTCCCTATAATATGCATATGCATATTGTACTCTAAAAGCACAGGGTGCATTAGCACATGCACAGAAGTTGATTAAGTTTCCGACAAGATTTAATCCAATATTGCAATTTTCAAGCATGTTTCGTACTATGCTTCTTCTTTGTACTTTGCAATCGGTAATCTAACCTATCCTACGTTTAATGCACGGAGATTGACAGCCTTGTACGTAACAGTGAGCTACACACATAAATATACAAACATCCCTCTTGTATCTACATATACAAGCACTTTATACTTTATTATTGTTTTCAACAAAACCCGAGTAAGTCTTGCTTGGCATTATATTAGACAACAACAAAACATGACACGGATGCAGCAAACCAAACATAGCAAAGATTAGTCTAAGTAGCAACATACATATTACAAGTTTTCAACTTAAAACTGAACTCGAGATCCCAGATTCTCACACTGCACACGAATATCAACTTCAACTTGTACAAACTAATATTATGTATGTGGATCTCACTCAATGTTACACACACCTATAATATTTACAGTGAAATGCCAATGTTGTGTACATGTAGTTGTACACTTGTTGTGGAAAAGCTCATGGGGATAATGATAACAACGACCACGGTGTAAAATAAAAGTGAATACTTAGACAAAGAAAATGGCTTTTTATAGAGGCACTTTACTAGACTTCAATCAAACAGAGCTGATACCGCAGTTAGCTGTGAACTTGTAGATGTATTATTATAGCATACTAATTATAATGATATAATAATACAACACACACAACCTGATTATTCAGCAATACACTTCATTCTACCCGTGTGTACGTGTAAGTAAGTGTGGTGGTGTGGTGATGCGTAAGGGACAGGTATAAGTACAAGGAATATTTAACTCATGTACAATTAATATTAAACATATACGTTGTTAGCAATGCTCAAGAAAGAGTAATAATAAGTCACGACCAAAAAAGACATTACAATGTAAGGAAGCAGCTCAGCACTAGTACAAAAAAATCTTTATACCTTTTTGCAGAATAACTCATACACAACAACCCATGCACATTGAAAAATCAAGTTTTTACCACGTACAAGTATACACTCATAGCTGTTGTTGGTGTTACATACACACAGCAACTTACTCTAATGCATAGTAATGAAATGATAATAATATTTGTATGCAGCATATAAGATAAACAGAAACAATGCACACAAAATTATTATGGGATCAAACCCATTTATTTGTGTACCTAAATATATACCTATAATCCTAATACAGCACAAAGCTACTGACAAACGCAAAACACTGTATAGTATGAAATGAACCTGTATCATATACCTATCTATGGAAAAGATGACAAAGAGCATTATTCACCACAGATATTGGAATAATGACAACTGAAAACAAAACCAGACCCAGACCAACGGCTCACATCATGGCATTACATTATGATATAGTGCAATCACATTTAAATATCCTTATAACAACATCAACTTTGTGTACAATACACTCATAATATACATACACACATACAAGTAGTGTTCAATCCTTTCCTGAGCCTGGGCTCTGTATTATGTACACAAACCGACATTATACATACAGTATGCATTTCAGCAACCCTACCTTCTACGATACAACAACATATAGCATAGTTACTCTGACAATGGCAAACGAGTCAACAACTTTAGTTTGGAAGTTAATTGAAGACAAATCAAGTTGGTAGGCGCTACATACACACAACCACATATTTTACTTGTACTTGTACTTACTCATCTATATATCAGTATGCCAATTGCTGCATTATAACTAGAGTACTATACAGTGCACAACTTTGCTAATAATTACCATACACAGTAAACAGTAGTAAATCTGGTGGTTCACTGGACTGGATACTACTATACTACTACTACTACCATTAATGTATGCACTACTACAAGAGAAGCAATTGGCAATGTAGCAATAAGGACAGTACAACCTCTACAAGAGTATAATAATATCAAGGCTGTATTTAGGAGAGGGCAAAGGGGGCAATTGCCTGCTCCGAAATCGGAAAAAATAGTTTATTTTACCAATAAAGTGCAAAAAAAATTTCGCGCTACGGGGAACTTAATGCATTTTAGATGGATTTCGGCTTAAAATAGCTCGAATTTATCTCGCTACGAGCGATAATAAACATTATTGAGTGTCTTGTTGGTATTTGCCCCTCCCGAAATAGAAACCTAAATACGGTCTTGTATGCTATATGTATTACTGTTGGTGCTACTACTAGTTTAATTCTTCTGTTCTAGTATTATACACACCACAACAGTTTTAGCTAGTATTGTTTTATAATAGTAGGTAGCATAGGTATGTGTGTAGATGTATAGCTTGTAGTACCTACATGTATAGCATTGCCATTCAGGATGAAAGAACACTGCTAAATTATATTTGCCAGTAGTGTAGTATTATTATATACTATTTGAGTTTATATGGTGGGTCTATATATACGTGAACACACTCAGATTCTCGTCAAGAGATAATCAGTACAAGTATAACACACACGAGTACTTACTAGTGAGAAAGATATCCGTGTGTATAACAGAAAGGTGTAAGTGAGTTATAAGTTGTAACTAAGAATATTATTTGTATGTATGGGACGAAGGCGAGAAAAATATCAGAGTTAACTTTTCTCCTTATCATCACTGACATCCTCAATTACCTCTTTGGCTCTACACTCTGCACTCTACACACATACCAAAGCGACACTAGCATTGTGTTTTGCTATAATGTATCACTGTATAGATTCACAAAGACAGAAAGAGGAATCAATGATCTCATTTTTACTTGGAGCACCACTCCACACACACATTGATTGGAAATAAACTTTTCTTAAGTCGTTCCTCGCTCTGTCTGAGTGTGATAGCAGGTATATACAGCTACAACATGAATGTGACTTGGTATATACATGTTGAGTTGTTGATAATCCTACATTTTGCCAAGCCTTTGGATTTAAGTATAGTGTCTTGTCGCAGTGACCACTTCTGACAGCTCTACGTTAATATAAGGTGGCTTCTTTCATGTGGTTTGGCTCCTAGTCGCATTTCTTTGTCATTCTCATTACTTATATGAATGACACTACTGTTAAAATACTACATGCACTCTGGCAAATATTTAAACTCAGAAGATGAGAATTCGCTTAGGATATAATGTGTAGTATAGGTTAGAGTAGCAGTATGATTATAATTACTTGGACGATTCAGTGCAATGCAAAGCACAATGTTGGTTGGCAAGCAAAAGTTATCTTGTGGTTCTATTCATGTGGAAAATACTACTAGTGCTTAGGTATAGCATATAAATAAATTTGCTGTAGTATCTGTGTGTAGTGAGTGGCCTGCTATCTGAATCTGTTTGTAAATTTTATAAACAAAACTTGAGCCAGGCCAGACATGAAGAGTAGAGTTATAGTTTAGTTGTGCATGAATGTATTTATGTGCGGGAGGATTTCTTGAATGGAAATAATGGAGTACATTCAATTGAATAGCTTTCGTCTCGTAATGACCCGAGAGGCGCCACAGGAACAAAATACATTGACTCGTTCCACACAACACTACACATCACATCATCATCGTACAATGTTTTTCCTCTACTTTCAACATGTCTCGTCGCTATATCTCTGTTTTCTTTTTCAACTACCAACTGCAACTATGTAGAACAACTTTTGCAACCCAACTGCATCATACTTCACTACCAAGGAGCACTGTCGTCAGAGAATTAGTGGTTGTTGTAAATAATGTTATTATTGGCTCTACATCTTTTCTCTACGTGTATTGTATACGTGTTCCATTCAATGGCACCAGCAACAGCGCACATTTTTTACGTTTTGTGCTAAATAAGCAGAACCAGCAGTAACTTAAGTCTTACGTAACGCTAGAACAACCATAGCAGCATAGAGATGCTTAAAAATTTAAACACAAATGATTCCTTTTTCCTTTAATTCCTTATATAGAGCAGTATAAACAAACTGAGGGGAAAGAAAGCACTTGAAACTATTTTAAGGTTTAAAAGTTTTCAACTTCAATTGGAATTTTCATCTTCTTTCCCACTCTTTGTGTCTACGAATAAGTTTGTCAGGACTGTACGATATTTTCAGCGGCTAATGCACACTATCTTATTTATAGTGATATAAAATGTCCACGGGTGAAGGATAATTGCATTGTTATTATTATTGTCAATTGAGCTGTCTCGTAAAAGTCACTTAAAAACAGAGTGACAGTCGAAAGACTAAATTCCCAACTCTGCAGTAGAAACCTACTGCCTTGAAGAGTTTATAGGTATTTAGTAATTTATTATCATCAATCAGCCTTCATTCTTCCCAACATCATCATTACCAGTACAGCTAGCTTGTTTCTAACTTTTCCTTTATTCCAATCCATTTCTCAAGCATAGGATATTTAATACCTAAATTAATGAGAAATTAATAATTTGGCAGGCTTCATTAAATTATATAGAGCCCTAAATCGAAATACGTGAAATTAATTAAACAAAGAAATTTTCCTACAGCTCAAAAGTAATTATATAAGAGACCCTCTATTGAATTCGTGTGTGGCTCAATGAACAAATTTTCGAGAGTTAGAGCTTATTTAATTAAATTTATTGCATTATAATTGGGAATTGAACTTACAAGGAGAAGAAGTCGAATGGTGAAGCTTCTTTTCTTGAAAGAAGAAAACAAAACAAAGCGTTTGTTCTATCTTCGTTACAACAACTGATAGTCCAAAGGAGTGGTAGGGCTGCAACGGTTTTGTTGTCTTGCGAAGACGAAGCTTTCACTGAATAGGACTTTGAAGTGGAGAAGACGACTGCTCTCTGTGCTTTAAACAACCAAACAAACATCTGTCAAAAGATTTACTTTAGATACATAAAAGCCTATTCTTGTGTAACTGTACTCAAGTTTTATGTAGTTTATACAAGGAATGTAGGTATGTGCATTTAAACAGTTAAATATGTAAATGATACAAACTATATACTTTATATACTAGCCCAACAACGAGCATACCTAGAGTCTAGAGTAGCATTGTTATAAAACATTGTTATTTGTTTACACGTACAGTGCACACAACTATATCCCAGAGCTCTAAGGTGACGTAGTAATGAATTAATAATAAATACTCAAAGATAGAGAAAACTAAACGCATATAATTAAATACTCTTAATTGTAATTACGACCGGCAGTCAATAATTCACCCCCAGAGCTGATCATCTCGCTTTATTTTCATAAATGAATATCGGTGTGGCTGAATTTTGTGCCGTTGCTATTGTAAATTAATTCAGGATGTGATGAACTCACTACATGGCAATTACGAAATGCAAGAAGTGCAAAAAATATCAAGATTTAACTGTGCTACATTTAGATAACAGATATTTTTGTTCCCAACAGCATTATTTAACGCGTTTACCCTTTCACTACCATTTTTTGCTACCGTTGAAATTTCAAGTTCTAGTATGCTTATATATACCTACCTAATACTACCTATGCAATATACAGGTTTAAAATTTAGAGTTTGGATAAATATTATATGTATTAAACATGTATACCTATATGAAGATTGTGCAAGCACATACACTGAGACATAAGTAGGTAAGTGCTAATAACTGTGCTATCTACAAATATGCAGCTGACTGAGTGCAGATAATAATATATGCACCAATATTAACTACATTAATGATTTGGACACAACAATCAGTAAATTGTTTGTAAAGAAGTTTTTAGGATGTAATGAAGGATGGGATGCAATCAATAATGAAACTGCTCAGCTCAACCTTCCATACTGTTGCTCACAATAATTTACAATTAACAAAGGGAAATAAATGAATAGAAATCTATGTTAGACCAATGAATCAATTTGTATGCATTGCAAAATAAATTGATTCATGAACTAGGCCGCAAGCAACCATCGTAGCCAGAGTTCGCCTGCCCACCGGCTAGCGGGCAAAATGGTAGTTGGCAAAAGGGGCAAAATGGTCGTTTCCAGGTTTA
>JAQFYB010007803.1:0-10433 GCA_034694085.1 Pogonognathellus longicornis
GAGGTATGATTCCAGTCGGGCAATTATTTCAAAATAATTTAAAATAATTTTGTAATCATTACCGACGCGGGAAAAAAATGACCACCTAATTTGAATATAACGATAATAGTATTGAGTATGATATGATTGAATTAGGTGCAATAGAATGGAAATTATTCTTCTAACCTGGAGGAAAGTTTGCAGGACGTCTCTGAGTACATAACTGTAGAATGAGGAGCAAGACCAAAATGAATATTAAAATTTCAATAAGCATGATGTTATTTCTCTATTTTTCGATAATGGTAGACTTAATTTATCACAAGTCGGATTTTGTTGCTATTGATGCATGCTTCATGCATCATGGAGCAATGAAACAATTTACAAATATAAATATTTACACTATACAGGACAGGCAGAAGCAGCTGTATTACATAAGTTAACCTTGAGCATACTTCGTCCTTGCTATTGCTATATTATTATTGTAATTATTAATATTGCAGGTAGCTATGCAAAGTTTCCCATGCTCATGGTATACAATTTATACTATACCAAATCATATAGAAATGTAGAGTTTGGTTTGGTTGGTCTAACAGCTTGCCTTCAAACTATTCACGATAGGTACCTGAGTTGAGACTACATAGTGTTTTCATGTACAAAAACTATGAGTTTTGTATACGAACTGCATACGATATTCCGTGTTCATGCATTGTACACGATTTAGAGAGCGTGCACATATTACGTCCACCAAAACTCTACATTTTGCATCTCCCCCCCCCCCCCCCTAGGTTAACATGTTCAACATCGGCGCACCCTCATCCTCTTGACGACAACATTTGATGAAAATAATAAGTACAGAATTTAGTATATTGATTTTAAACATTATTTATTTCAGCAGATTTAATGTGCATTTTGACGACAATTTAATTCCTTGCTAAATTCAGAAAATCAATTCCTCAAATACTGATGCACAGCATTTATTATAACATATTCATTTTTCTCAAATCACCTTGCTTTGAATTAATTTATTCCGTTTTTGTCAGTTGTGTTAAGTTAACACTTATTGTTTTTTTGTACATTATGACTACATTGCACTTACATGAACTAGTAGTAAATGTCATGAATAAATGTCATGAATCAGTAAAAGGGGATAAATGAAGAACTGGAATCATGATTGATAATGAGAGCTCATTATCAATCATGGCAGATTTTCAGGGTTTTAATAAAGATACAAATTATGTTATAATTAAAGATTATCATAGTAAAGCTAAAATACACCAAATTCGCATGTAGCTAAATCTCCTTAATTTTTGCACTTTTATATGAAAATCCTTGTTGAAATGTTAGTTGACGTCAACATTTGAAGTACCCCCACCCCCATGCCAGTAAGCTTAGTAGTAGCTTGATATTCACAGCATGTACATTACAGCATTACCTGGGGAATCAATTTTGGATAATGAATTTTAAACCTCAATAAAATCCAAACCGGTCAATTTCGGGTAATTCTGTCAATTGGGTATTATGATTGGTGGGACATTAGACTACCACATGCATTAAAAATCTCGATGACGTTTGGAACCCTGTGAATCCCATACATATTAATATTAGTGCATGTATTTATTTCCACTTTGTATGCAATAATGACTATAGTGCGTATGTAAGCAGATATAAATTCCATGCACTATATTATATGTACTGAGTATCAGGATGTATAATTTCCATATTATTATTTAAATACTCTGGCGATTTCGTGATCCACATAATATTGTATCTGTGCCTATTTTGTATTTGGCTGATGTAATCTTCATATTTAACCGTAGATGCAAGTCAAATGCAAGCATATATTATGCATATACCTATAAAGGCCGTACCCAGGAGTTGGTTTAAGGGGGGCACCAACATAAAATTATATTAAAAGTGATAATTAACACTCCTAGCGCGAAAAATTTCAGCTAATTTATTTTTAAATCCTTTTAACCTAAACTAAGACAATGTTTGCTATTTTTTGAAAAATAATCTCTTTTTTTTAATTTCGGAGGTAGGGGGTACGAGCTCAATTGTCCTTGCAAATACGGCTGAGTATAGCTTTGCACCTAGGTACTAGGTACCTATAGAAATGATTACAACACGAGTCATGCAAGCAATGGCATTGAATGCATGTCTCAAAATATTAGGTATTTAACAAAATATATTATATCAACAGATACCTAAGCGTAAAATTATGCCACTCAGAAACAGGGCAGACTTACACTACTCGTAATTTTCAACTACGAAAGATAATGTGTACTGGTGTTATTTAATCTCACTGGCAACCACATACAGGCAGAAAGTAGTAGCTAGAATGGCTGGTCTGGCATGGATATACTGATAGTTAATAACTAATTATATTTAGTTTGTGTTTTGTGCATTACAGGAATTAAATATTTGGTATATTCCTAAATAAGAAACCAGAGCTCATAATTTTATTAAGTTTTACACATTGCATTTACAATATTAAATACTGAACTGAAATAATAAGACTAGAATTTTTGCATTGAATTAACAAAAATATTATATAAATAAAAAAACCTAAAGAATAATATAAATAATGATTACAGTACAATTATTAAGTGATGGTATAACACCATACCGTTTTGCAACAGATTGATTTGTAAACACGAAATTTGCCTCCCTACATTCGATTATTGCATTTTATGCAAACCTCAAAACGATGACCATCATCAGGCATCAGGGCATCAGGAGTTTTCCTGTGTTTGTAGTGTACCTATTATATAAGCGTAACTAAGTCCATTTTTTTAAAAATGCACGGACGGACACACAGACAGACACACCGAAAAAAAGACTGATAAACTATTTTTATAAAGTGGATGCGACTACCTAGTCAAACTTATTTATAATTTAAATGGTTTTGTTCTCTTTGATTTACAAGACATTTATTTATACCAGCACTCCGAAAACTATATGAACTTAATTAGAACTACATTCCAGCTCTACCAAGGGTTTATTTACTTGTAGTACCAAAATTTGAGAGAACGGCCTGCTTTATCTTTGAGAAAAGACGAACCCAATGCAACATTTGCGAGTAATGAATATAGAGGCGGCGCATGAAACGCAATGTGCACATAAGTGCAGAATGACCATACAATTCCAATATTACAACAACCAGAAAAATAAGTGTACACATGAGGTACACGTAAAACACAACGACAATATTTGAGTTGTACAATCCTAGTACAATAACAGGAGGGGGTCTCAGATTAATAAGTCCTCCTTCCAATCTAATTGCAAATCTAGCACTGTGCTCGTCCCACACTTTATGAATGCCCGAATGAATGATTGCATTCATTCGTACTGCTAAAATTGCTTCCAAATCCCACGTTTTTACACTCCAACCTATTGCCTGCTCGTTGAAAACTTCATTTCCTTTGTACAAATGCATCTCTTTCAATCTGCTCTGAAGAATGCTAGATTTCCAATTGGTTTTAGTTAAAAATCAATTGGAAATTGTGAAAGATTGTGTATCCACGAAAGCAAATTTTTTGCAGGTCGATATGAAATCTTGGAAACTAACGTGTGGATAACCGATTGGGAATTGAATTTTATCGTGGTAGTTCGTTTGATTTTGAACATTCTGCACATAATTTCCGAAAACCGTAAATGCAACCAAACGTCTGTCACCTTTTCTGACAAGTTTATATGTTCCATTCTCTAGTTTTTTGTATCTGTCCATGTGTACACTGTGTACGAAAAGGTCATATGTGGGCGTATGATATTGAAATTTGTGGTCCATTAATTCTTGGAATGTTTCTAAACGAGTGACCGGTTTGGGTGCCGTCATCTCAGTGATGACAAGTCCGCGGTAGCCATTTGTAAGAACAATGGCCATTAAAACGAACATGATTTTGTACATATTGAATGCTTTACATGTCTCCAAACATTTAGGGACGGAAATACCGACTTCTAATAAAATGGAATACAATATAAATATCGAATAAATTCTATCCGGTGACTTTAAATAAAGCAATAACAAATAAACCCAAATGAAATTCAATGCCATGAAACAAAGAAATCCAAAGAGAAAATTGGAATGGATTTATATACCCAGCAAAAGACACATAGCGTTCCACTCCATGACAAGTAATGAATTGAACTCCTTCGCTTTTGGCTGCAAAAAAGTTAATGTGACTATCTGCTAAAAATGGATTGAATTCGAGTTGTGAACCATATTCGCGGCAGGATGCTGTAGTTGATTTATTGTAAATTGACAATAAAATTGCAGCAACAATTTCCACGATTGATTTATCAGTAGGGGGTGATGCGAGCCTGTCAATTATGAAACGTCGAGGAACAATGTAATTGTGATGTTGTTCGATTGTGTACAAGTCTGTGACCATACTAAAGCATAGCTGTTTTGTGTCAAGTTCCTGATAATATCTTAGTCTTAGCATTTCCTTACTGTCATGGTTGTACATGTGGCTGTATGGCAATGGTTGAAAATGAATTTTCACACTATATACTCCACGCAGTGGATACATATAAATTCCGTAGATGATTTCATCGCTTTCATTCATATTTATGTCATAAATAAATGATTTGCCTGTTAAATTGTCGTGGAATTATTTTACAATCGTGGTCCATTTCGACGGTGGTAGAGTTGTGAAGATATGCGCCTGGGTATGCAATGTGTAAACTCTGTTTAGGTCCCTAAATATAGAACAAAACATTCTTATAACGTTTGCCTGTACGACTGTAAAAGTTTTAAAAACCGAAAAAATGGCAACCAAGAACCAAGTTAGAAATGAAGAACAAGTATATCCTCCGCGACTGTAAGGGGCAAAACAAAAGTATGGGATTTGAAAAAAGAAAACGTGTGGAATTTGATGCTGGTCTTGACCAAACCTTTCAGGCCGGAAGTAAACCTTGGGGAACACTGGCAGGAGGGGTTAAAGGTTTTTCAGGAAATGATGATTTTTTATCAAAGGACCGGGCATCTCTAATTCGTGGTTTGCACTCGATAAATCTCGATACATATAGTTGCAGAGATTTTAATCTCATCAGAAATCTGAATTTTTCACCTCTTTTAAAGTTTACTTCTATCATATTTTCATTCGTTGAAAAATGAATCGTCTTTAAATAACAAATTACTTACGAATACTTTATTACTTACTTATTACGGATATTATGATGGTGAGACCCAACACAAATTATCTGGCTTTTTTTCGCAGATACTAAAGCTGGAAAACCCTGCTTTACCCAAACCCAATTTAGTGGTGGGATTTTGTGGTGGATTCATGTGCGTTTGTAAATATTAGAGTGTGGGCGAATTAAAGTAAACGATCCCGTAAACGGAGTTTTGGGTGCGCACGAAGCAGATCATGACGTCGCAGGACTTTCTCCGCTTCGTGTTCGTTTTCGTTCCAAACGAGCAACGAAGAATTGAAAGCTAAATCTGGCAATTCTTCGTTCGTTCTTTCGTTTACGTTACTCACCTCTTGCTTAGATTAGAGCCGAGTCAATTAACTCTGATCAAATTCCCGGTAACTATTATCGTATTCGTTACACACTAAAATTCCCTCATACAAAGTGTTGATGAACGCAAACGTAAACCGTTCCTCAAAACAGCGTTTTCGTGTTTCTGTTGAACGATAAAATGCCCACTCTCTATTTTTAGTGAAATCACCTTTCACAATCTGTAGAATGAATTTATTTTTTCTAAAACTAATTTTGTGTAAATATGCATAAGCAAATTTAAGCAATTATCCCCATATTAGAGGTTTAGTTTTCAGGTTTAGTATTTTTCCATAGAAAAAGGAAATCAAAAGCGAAATCTGCTCGATGCCGAGAAGCCAGATGGTGTGTTTACGTTTAATGCCGTTTGGTAATTGAGCAAGGAAAATACAAGGAATAGAAAAATGTAAGGTTTAAGGTGCTGTGGCGATTGCGCCCCGGCTGGGACTTCTGTTTTTCCATGCCAGCACTGAGTATATCAATAACGAAAAACTTTCGTCGATGGTATTTTTCCTGACCATGCTTTAATACCAAATCATACGGCGCTATAAATGTTAAAAATTATCAAACCAAATAATGACAGTAATTTACAATCCTACCTTCTGTAATTATATCCTTTGAAATGTGTGGTTCCGGAATACCAAGCTGTTTTCAACTCTGCTCTTGCCAGAGGCCAATGCAGTTGTCTCGGAAATATTTCTCTTTTACGCAGTTCAGGTGGAAACAAAAGAGTGAATGACACTTTGTGTGTCGATATTGTATATTCATGGTCCGAACATTTTGCTTCTTGCTCCGTGCATATCTTTCTTGCAAGAAAAGCGATTGGAAACCATCCCACTGTGTGAGAGTTCGATGTAGATAGTCAAATTGCGGCTTTATGAAATACGCGTGCTTGGATTTATACGTTTTTGACCTTGTAAGAATGAAAGGTTGCTGAAAATGGCTCAGATCAACGCCGTCTGACTCTTCCGTGTTGAAAAGAAACATTTGATGTCGACAATTTGGCAATACATTTGATAAATCTTTCAACACTTGCTCGTACTTTAAACATGAAACAAAAGAGTTACTTCCCAATAGCAATGACAGTGTCACAAAGTGTAAAAACTTAATGAGCTTCATAGTTTTGTTTTTAAATTTAACTTTGCCAATTGTATATCATTTTATGGCTAAACGTATTGCGCCAAACAAATTATACGTTTTGATTTGACAAATTTGAAATACTAATATTATGAAGATTATATTACATTTTAATTATTAAGATAATATTAAATTTGACTGAATTTGTAACTTTAGAGTAGCAAAACGTTATTGCCATAAATATATTTGTATATTTGCGATATATTTTAGGTAAGAGATTTTGTTTTTTGTTATTGTAGGTTTGTTAATTTAACAATGATGGGTCTTTTGTACATATCTAATTAAAACAAGCAATCTAAAAGGATAATGTCTAATTTACTTAAAATCCATCATAAATTAAATCGGTACAAATTTTCTTATAATGTCACGCAAGAGTTGAGTTGAGTTCATGATAGAAACACGAATCAAATTCGTGTTTGTATCATTATCTAATCGTGTCAATGTCCATATGATTATGGTATAAGCCGGGCCCGAACCTTCGCTGCTAAAGTTTGTCCGTTAAATTTTTCATGCCTTTCAAGTGGCTCCTTGTGAGGTCTTTCCGGTGTACATGTTAACTAAAACGCATACCTGTGGCTGTCAACCAACTCTTGAAAAAAATTGTACAAATTGGGACCCTCTCACATTTCAATGATGTTGATGCTCCTTGCACCGAGCGCACAATTTATTGTATCGCGCTGCATTTCTTATATGATGGTTTAATCATTGCGCAATCGAGTACGCAAGGTAGCGCCGCATTGAAATAGATGCAAAGTACAAAACTTTCACATTTTTAGGGGTTTAAAAATGCGCAAATTTAATTATCAAAGTGCATTTTTTATTTTCTGTTTGCGCAATAAAATGCACTAATGTTGAAATAAAGGAAAAGTATACAACTTTCACATTAGGGAAATCGACAACGCTACTACGAGTAAAGCGAAAAATAAAAAATGGACTTTACTAATGAAATATACGTATTTTTAAACACGTAGGAATATAAAAGTTGTGTGCTTTTTATTTATATTTATGCGGCGCAACATTAGCTTACCCAGCAACACTCGCTTACCCAGCTATTAAAGCGCCCTATAATAAATGCAGCGCGATACAATAAGTTGTACGCTCGCTGCAAAGAGTACCAATAAAATGTGGAAATGTGAGGAAGCCCCAATTTGAACAATTTGTTTCAATGTATAGATTGATAGGTCTATGTTAAAAATACACCGAAAAGACTTTCCACAAAGCCACTTGCCAGTTGTGAAAAGTTAAGTAGTTAAAAGGCCAACTTTGGGAGTGAAGTCGTGTCGTGGGCTCTGACGATAAGCAGTATTAATTATTAAAAAAGCCATTTAATTAGATAACACCTTAAGTATACATTATATTAATTGCATGACACAATATTATAGAATGAGTTAAATTTAATGGGTTAAACAATGAATTTCCATATTAATCCGATCATGGAAAAAAAATGAAGTTGTACATAAGATGATTTAATGCATCCATTGACAAGTATTGCGTCGTACATAACCTTGTTTAAGTCAACCATAGACAAATGTGAAATACTGCTTAAAAATCGTCATTTATTATTTATTATATTATAAGGGGCCCCTCATCAGTCAATTAATCAAACATCAATCAGTTGAATTAAAATCCAATTTACATATTATCTATTAGCAAGGCTTTGGTAACACACTTAGGCCTTCCAAGTTTCCTTTTCTGACCTAATGGTTTGTTTTTTGCCGATAAAGGAAACTCAAAATCGTGCAAAGAGGCTATTTCAATGATATGTTTGCATATGTAATTTTTCTGGAATATGGGGCAAGTACAAGTTGAATTAATCCATCATGTTTGTAAATTAATTTTCACATCCAAAATTCGGAATGCACAAAATCTAGAAAGCACTTCCATTTGGTAAACTTGTTTACTGAGTTGTATTTTGTGATTTGGCCAGGTTTTCTTACGCCTGTATTCAATATATAATATTTGATCCTTCTGATCGGTTGGCAATCTGAGAATTCTGAGTCCGAATATTTAACTAAACGAACCGTTTTTAAAAATACTGGAGTGAATGTCTCAAGACCAAATGAAAGAATGGAGATTCTTACTACCGGATGTCTCAATACTCAGAGTTCAGGATGATAATAAAATTATCATATTGCTCAGTTCTTATCAGTTCCTTCAACTTTCATGATCAATGCATACTATGACAGTTTAGAACTTTAAGAACCATAGCCGGAGGTTAATATAAGCCTACTTGGGTTCAACACGTTGATACATTTTTTTAATTTTAGTTTTGTACCTATGAGCTCAATCATTATTTCCATTTTTTTATGATTTATTTCATTATGTACAGAGTAACGCATTTTTAATGGAAAAATTCATTGTTTTATGATCCCTTTAAATAACACCCTTATAGAATCACTGGAAAATAGTTATATATTTGATACTACTGATACCTTTCTATTAGATGAAAGCTTTAAGTGGCCCAGCTAAGATTAAATACTTATGTGTTTAATAAACGAACTTTTATTTATGGTAGACATCATTGATATCGTTTGAATCTAGTGAAAATATACTACAACCAAAACAGCTCAAAAGATTAAATTCTTTGGAAATCTAGCATAGTATTAGTTAATTGGAAATATTTATGTACTGCCCACTCCTTCAAAAGTGTGGATATTTAAATATATTTATAAACGATAATATTGCTTAGATTTCTTTGGAAATGTTTCCAAATTCAACTCCATACAGCTTATAATCAAAAGAAATTAATAAAATTGTTTTGTCGACGGCGATTTGAAGAAAGATGACCAGACGAAGTATGCCTCTATGATGTATGATCAAAGGTTTTGATCCATAGCAATGCTTATTAAATAGGCATTTATTTATCAAATTGATACTGTACTGCGGAAATGCTGTATGGATAATTATTGATACAACATACAACGGGATTTATCTAAATGCAGTAAATTTAAATTGTATTCTAATGTGACTGTCTATAGGGGCAAAGCAATGTTAAGCAAAGGTGCGACTTATGGATGCCCGACCAAACCCAACCAACAGCTGCGGAAAACTGTAACATTCCCGCCAGCCCAACCATCATACCCAAACAAGCCAGCCCAACAAAGTTCAAAGTTAGGTTTTATTAGTATACAAAATCGGTATAACCAAAACATCATACCAAACCCAGTCAGCCCAGCCAACCCAAACAAAATGTTATGCCCAACCGATTCATTCCAGCCAATTACTACTACAAAACACAGCTATCCCTGATAGTGGCGTAACCAGAGGGGGGCATTGGGTACGTCCGCACTACGTACGCACAAACTTTTTTCCAAATATTTGAACTTTTATGGTTAAATCAGCTATTTTGAGATAGCAAACGTATTCTGGGGGTGCACGTAGACCCAGAATACGTTTGCTATTTCAAAAAATAGCTTATTAATACTTCTATTTATCGAAAACCGTCCTGTTTTAATTTTCATATTGAGATATCCTAAAATAATATATCCTCATGAAAGAGTGTCTTTTGTCAGGGCATCAACTATGTATAAATTAATAACTATCACACATGCATAAGTCATATCGGAACTAACCCTACCAAGTGAACTCAGCTAATCCATCCAAACCCATGCCAGCCAGCCCAACTAAAATAGCTTCCCCAACTAAGCTAGCCCAGCCACACAGAGGCAAATAGTCAATTGTTAGCCGTTAACATACGACCACCTTGTATACAGCGCACCCCAGCACCTACATAAGCGTGATGGTGAGGAGAAGTATCCCCCATTTACTTTTAATAAATGACTAAAATGTTAAAAAATGGGGTAAATTTTATC
>JAQFYB010007804.1:0-10433 GCA_034694085.1 Pogonognathellus longicornis
ATGAGTATGCAATGCTATCGTTTTTCAACCAATCATGGGTTGTTGCAGTATTGTTCCAACGATACATGTTTATTGGGTTAATGTTTAACCATTATTTGATGCCAGCAATGTATTGCTACAATAATAAAGTGCAGTTGTAATGTCTGTACATTAATGTTTAATAGTTATCGGTTTTTCCTTTTCCAAAATGCTGTTTAATGTATAAACGGTGTAATTAATTTTTATTGATTTTCAAAAGTTCTGTGCAGTCGTTTGAATTTAGAATATATACCATGCCTTTACCCATTGAATTTAAAATAACGAGTGTAGGTACTAATGTCTATTTGAGTAAAATATCAATTTCCACTGACTTTGTGTTGGTGTAATTCAAATATTTTAAAATTTTCGGTGCATTGTCTGTATAAAAATGAACTGTTATTGAATATTTTTCAGTATTCCCAATAAACATCAATGCTTGAAACAAGATTGCGACAATCTTGCAATGATTGAAAAACGATAGCACAAAATTGCCTTTGTAATTCAATCTTGATTATTTGTAGAATAAATCAGGCTTCATTACCATATTCGGATTCGGATAGATATTTTATGTCTTCTTTTCATACTTGAATTTTTATGGAGTCAAACTAACATTTATATGATAGCAACCATATCGATTTGGAATAATAGAGGCAATATTGCTAAACGCGCACATTGCAATTGTATACACTTAATCATTATCTCAACATTGACTCCCGTTTATGTGGCAAGCGAGGGAAAATTATTATCCGTTGTCTGTTAAAGCGTTGTTTTTCTGTTAGTGATGTGATCAATCAATTTGTGAAGCCAAGAATTTATTGTATATATGACTGATTATATTATGTTAAAGGATCCGGATTGTATTTGGGAGTGGAGTTTCTTCAGCACAACTTAATTGAAAAACAGTTACTGTATTGATTTTTATTTGCACGTGTAATAAATTATGAACCATGAACATAATTTGAAAAATAATTACTACCAAATGGCATACAGGAAACGATTTTCTATTAATGTATTTCGGGCCTCTAATGAGGATGAAAATAAAGAAATAGTGTCAGCCGTTCCATCAATAGTATCGGTATCTAATGGAAAGTCTGTTTGTAGTTGACCTAACGAAAGTAGACCAGAACTAATCAAGCTTTTAAAAGATAGTGAAAACCAAGGTACATAAAAGACTACGCAAACCCCAGGTGCTGAAAAGTGGGACTTTTACACTAAGATTCGCAAAATAGATATTGGGACAACTTGAGGGTTGACAGCTATTGCCTTGACTACGGTTTTTTGGAAAAATTGTTTTATTTAAACGAGTTTGGGACAAGTTTATTAAGAAACTGTCCCATTTCTCATTATTAAGGGAAAGCCACTCTTCATTATTTATTATTTTCGGGTGGGGTTGGGAAATCTTTAAGCACCTTGGTGAAAACTATTTGTACGACTAATAGGTGAAACTGGTAAATCAAAAATAGATTACAAATTAAGTTGTTTAGCATTGTCCTTTAAAAATACCAATTTAATGTTAATTTTTTAATATTTTGAACGTGAAAGCAACGGTAAATCCATAAAAATCTTCGATTTTAGTGCAGATGACTGACTATTTAATTGTAAGGAGCTTTGAGAAAAAAGGGAATATAAACCAACCGTTGAAATTGAAGTAGAATTAGTTACAAAAATGCGGATAGTTACGTTAAAATTTGTCGTTCTTGAGTAGAGTTGCTGCCAACTCAAATGGAAATGGCATAATTCTTGACCATGAAGAACCTTTCGAAATCCTTATTACTTTACCTGATAATATCAATCCTAATTTGCATGTCTACACTGGGTCGCTTAGAAGCCTAGTAGATTTTGATAGCCTTTCAATTACGTTCATCAGGTGATCATGATATGAAAAAAATGATATATGATATATCTATAGCGTCTCCATCTGTTTTTCCAAACTACAGATTAGAATAATATATTGACTCTTTGATTCTTTAAGTTCAGAAATGTTGTTAGAAAAAGGAATTAAGAATGTTACACATGTACTTAATTATAATAGATGTGACAAAAAACAAAACAAAAATTCAGGAAAAGAATCAATTCAAAGACCAGCTTTTATTAATTAATATGTTTTCCACTAGTAAAAATAAACCTATATAGTAGGTACTTTATAACTTTGTCCAATACCCTATGTAGACATAATGTGTATTGACATTAGTTTTGACTTCGTCGATATTACTATTAAAGCCTTTCTCCCTGCTAATTGAGGACGGCATTTCAATCTTGAAGGCATCTTTAAATAATAAAAAATAAAATAGGTATTCAGTAATACCTTTAAGCTTAACAGATTAATTGTAAATGCAATAAAATGATTTAGTACCTGCATGCTTATTTACAAAAACTGTTATCACGGGTAGTCAAATTGCGTTAGAAGCATAATAAGTTAGATATAGTGCCATTTCACTCGCAAAATAAATCTGAGCCACTTCTCCATCTCTGCTCGAATCCTTTTGCGAGATAAGAGTTTGGTATCGAACTATAACACCAGAGAAATTATTTACAACTTACTGTGATATTTTAAAAGCTTTTAAATAAAAATTCATTTCAATTTTGCCAATCGATCAAACAACCAATCGGATTAAAATAACCAACCAAACCAAACAATTGCTTGTTTGATCACAGATTAAATAGGTACCTACAACCTAAAACCTACCTAATTTTTAAAACTGTTATATCCGTGCTAAAAGCATTAATATGGAAACAAAATTCGTTCGTTGAGATAAAATATTAAACTTTTCGAAGTTTTATTTTAATACTTTTCATGTTACAATTTCCTTAGACGTTCTTTTATAATACATTGTTTTTGGATTGTTTCCAACATCTTAAATTATATTTATAAGGATATAAATAAATATTTGTTGCAACATGTATAATATATTTATTTGATATGACAATATATTCTTTATATTCCCAAATATTATTATTATATGTATAACTCCTAAGTGATTATTGCGGGTATTTAATTATAAATGGATTGTATAAAAAGACGTACACATTTATTGCCATTTTGTTAGTTCATAATTGCTCAACAATAGACTGTGATATCTAAATAATATATTGGCATGGAAGACATTTACCGTTTTATACTCAACGGAAATAATATGATTAGGAATATTAAATACGAAAAGAATAATATTTGAACAAAAATTGTTTTTTTTACATTTTAATATCAACTGAAAGCTGAGAACCGCCGTTGATATCCAATAGAGGTTGTTTGGCTTTTGAGTCTTTTCTCTTTCGTATAGACATTTCTCTCAACAATTCACCAAACACAATAGGATTCATATTTTCTCCCAACTTTTCAAGTAAAAACCAATCTCCGTAACTGTAGCGCACAACTCTAAGATTGTCATTTGATTTTATGTCCTTCTTCACGTGTCTCAGCAACAAAAACTCTCGCAGTTGAGGAATGCACATTGTTACAAATCTGAATATGAGATTTACGGCTGAAGCTACTGCCAAAATTATAAACCAAAACCTACACAAACAATAAAAAACAAACAGTAATCAAAATGCCAATCTAATAAATCAAATACAAATCTGTTAAAAGCATTATAATTAATTACCATAAGAAAATGTAAATTTTTTCGTTGAGAATGTTAATTGATAGCACACAAAGGAGGTCATATTCAACCACACCGAATGCAGGTCCTCCCGTGGCAATGCGACAGGCTGTGACTGTAGGAAAAACTTTGGCCAGTCCATCGTATCGAAGATAAGGTCGAGTTTGAGTCAAAGAAAATATATTTATTCCATATTTGCTAAAGTCGTTGTGTAGAAACTCGTCTGTGACGTAAATTTGGAAAAGAACAATGAAGAAATTCATAACTTCGCATATAACATACTGAATGGCATAAATAGTGTGTCTCCCTTCATTTGGAACAAAGTAACGAAGAATGGCTTCTTTGTGTTTTGTGGCTTTTTCTTCTTCAATGACGTGACAGTTGAGATCCGACACTAAAGATTTAATTCTTCCACCTTCCATTGATTTCCATAACCAATGGGGCAAATAAAAAAGTCCCGCTTGCAAAAACAAAACTGACCACACCCACTGATAATACGTATGGTACACATTCACATCTCCTTCCACCTCCGGCCGAATTCCGGGCTCAATTTCACTCTCCTCTACTGTATTTATTAGGAATTATAACATGTATTTAGGTTCAGAAGAATAAACGAGAAAAATAATTTTTACACAGTTACTAAAATATCTAGTGTCCCATATCTCATATCGTAAAATATCCCGTACAGAAAATTGCATGAAAATACTTGTTATTTTAGATCCGTTAAAATATACTAGAAAACCAAATAGGAGGTACTTGAAATGTTGTTGCAAAAATTAAATACAAATATTATAAATGTAATAATGAACATTTTTGTACCAAAGAAAGTTGTGTTTAAAAATTATTATTGAATGAAAGTTATTTTTTGTAATCATTAAACTAGTCCGCTAAATCAAAAATAGGGAAAAATTGCAAAGCAAAGGACAAATGAGTTGAAAGAAAACAGCTGAGTAAAGAGTAGTGCAAAAATGCGAAACTCTTACCTGGTTCATAACTCCACCTTCCTTCGTCATCCTTCCTTCCCCTTGTAAAGGTAGAATGTATCCAGCAGTACTTTTCAGCAATACTTTTAACTTCAGAACTGGAAATGCAGTCAATTGGATCCCCCAAATATTGTTTTGAAGTAACGAGAATTGAAAATGTCATGAGAATGACAACCGTGACTTTATAGTGCAGTGCAAAGACGAGATTGGAAATGTGTATTTTTCGTTGATTCACAGATACAACATCTTTGAACGATTTCCAGATGTCAAACATTTTCTCGATAAAAAATTCAACTTTTTATTCCACGAGACTTTTTCCGGAACGAACAAAAAATGAAAGAGAAAAATAGACACACATTTGTTCCTATCCTGCGTAGTATTTATTTAACTTCGTTGTGTATGATAGTTTAGCACTAACTGTGTGCATATAGTAGCAGTGCAGATGAGCCTGTGAGAATATGTAAAAGCAAAATAACATTTTCCAATGTATTAGTAGACCTGTACTGTATGTGCTATTTAAATGTAAATGATGCGTGCGGTGGGTGAGGAAAGTGAGACTGGCAGTGGCAATTGCACACAAACAGCCAGAGCAGAGTTCACTATTTATTTTTTGCTGGCGATGTTCATCTCCGCTTGTCTCCCTTCTCCATGCTCCTCTGACTCTGTTGTAAAATTACGTGGTGTGTGTGTCCTGTTCTGTTGACGAGACAAAATGTTTTCATTTTTTATGCACAACACACAAAGATCCTTTCAAGTTTTATGGTAGCTGTACAGTTCATTATTACATGTACACATCACAAACGCAGGCACAGCATCACTTTTATTATTCGCATCTCTTCACTTTCACATTTTACAGTAATAGCCGAATAGAGGAGTGCAACAAAAGTTTTAAGGAATTAAAAAGGAATTGAAAAACGTTTTCTTTAATTGGAAATTTGAAACTTTTCAACAAATTATGTATAATCCCAACCTATTTACTAAAATAGTCTAATTAATATACCTAGATTTAAAATCGGCAACTTTTTTATCAAGTTGATATTATAAATGGTTTGGCTTAAATAAAATTAAAACTTAGTGATAATTTATTGTCGCAATGGTTTATCAACAAAATTTTATTTATTACATAAATGATACCTACATATTATGCAATTAAACTTTCAATTTAATACATTTATTTAAAATTAATGATATATTTACCTACAACTATTTTTAAATATATAGTAGACAGTAAATCTTTCAAACAGTTTAAAATTAATTGGTAAAACTAAACTAAATATAACACTTGTAATAAGAACAAAGTCAATGTAAGAGAATATTTACATATTATTATAGATTTATAAGCATGGTACATCACCCTAGCAGATGTGTGAAAATGGGAAATCATTTTTTCTCTGCACCAGCAAAACTATTGTGGGCGCACAACTGTTTTACTGGTGATAGAGAGAAAAAAATATTTATATTAATATTCTATTTGTACGTACACGCTTTATTGTAAAAATGCAAGAAGTGTGATTTAATTAATTGTTTTAAAATTGCAATTTTTACTGCATAGACATTATAGAATAATGTACGGTAAAAATATTTCCTGCACGGATCAAACTATACTTTTTTGCAAATTATATGGATATTAGTAATATACTAATGTGAAAAAATGACTAAATATCAATGTCGTTTTTGCTGTCGGCAAAGTTAAGTTTGTCTGTGATTTATTTTTCATGGTGGCACAGATGTTCGAGTGTAGGCAAAATACATGTTCGTAAAGTTTGGCATGATTTGGTAGTTGGCCAACAACAAAAAATGGCCAAGGGCGTTGGCGTTCGCTATGCAACAATTACACGTACAAAACTTCTATTCATTCCGTTCCTCTAGTCAATACAACTTATAGTACAATTCAAGCTTATAACATATTTAATGTAGCAGTCTCTTCATGTTATGTATAATCTTACCCGTGTTATACATACTTACAGACAGAGTTAGCTCACATGAACAGTTTGGTATATACGCCAACACTGGTTGTAGAGGACCATAATAAATGAAATAAAATAAAATGTTATTGCATTTACATTCACTCCAATGCTATAACTCTGGCACTGATTGTAAGTCGTTCACATGTAACAGAACCGACAGCCCAGACAGAGACAGAGCTTATTTGGTCAATGAATGAGTGTTAAATCTCATCAGTGTTAGATGCATTTATTTATTTACTCAGACGAAGATTGTTATTGTGTAGTCTGTATAGTGTATGTGATATTTCTGCCTAATGTATATTCATGAGCATAGCATTGTTGTTTGTGTACTTGGCTAAGTGAAAATTTAATTACATTATATTTATTTGGCTATCATGGTCAGTTTCGTTCACTACCCTTCTGCCCACGCATACTTTGGATGCCTTGAATTTACACAGCTGCAACTAGCTTGCATCATTTCTTTAAACATGTTATGGAAAATACAATTATAATAAATATTTGGAAGTAAAGCTGGTTTATGTTTGTAACAATATTGTGTTACATTAAGTACCTCTTTCAATATTAACAAGATCTTAAAACACATTGGTTATCCTTATCATATATAACAATATTGTTTCGTTAGCAGACATAATGTTTAACATGATGAAATCAGGTCATTTTCATTTAATACACTTTATCATGTATTTCTAGAATGACATGCTAATTGAACGCGTTTATTATTATATGTCAGTAAACAACAATCGTCATTTTCGTGCTTATTTGAATATCTAGTAAAACAAATGTCATGAAAGTACGTTAAATGTTTAACGATATGGTTCGATGTCTCGATGGTGCCGCATTGAAGCCTGAAATCAATGCTTAAAAGTAGAATAGGGAAAAAATTAGCAATTTCTGTCAGAGTAGACCCAGCGGAGCGGGATGAATGTCATTCTAAATGTCTTTTTCTAGAGAATTCTCCATAACCTCTCGTTTATGTTTTGGTTGCTCCATTCGTCTCCAAAAATATTTTAGTGTATAAACACACTGACACACTAATGTACCTTATTAGAGACGGATGGAGCAAGCGAAAGATATAAACCAGGGGTTATGACGAATTCTCAAGAAAATGACCTTTCGAATGACATTTTGAACCTTTGGGTCCACTCTAGCAGACATTGCTAATTCCTCCGTAAAAAATTACCCTTATATACCTTACCCTGCACTGTGGGTACATAGGCGTTCAAAATGCTCATAAATCCCTGCAGTACTATACAAGAGATTGGAAGGGCACCATATGGCACCGATGTTTTAAATAAATCTGGTAGTCCAAAGACCCAGAAATCATACCCGTTGACCAAATTACCCGAAATTACCCGGTTTGGGAGATATTGAGGTTTGAAATTCAGAAGTCAAAATTGATTACCCAGGTAATATAGTATAAGTTGTGAATATCAAGTAGACTTGATTGCTTGTTCATTTATCATTTTTACACATTTCTGACTGAATGCACAAATTCAAACTATGTAATAATAATTCTAATTAATAATTGATTTTTTGCATTTTAGTATTGTGTGCACCTCAAAAAAATAGTCAACCAGAGATAGCAAAAAAGTCATTCCGGCCTATTAATTAGTAGTTACTGGCATATTATCTAGTAATTGCCGGCATAATTATTAGTAATTGCCGGCATATTAATTAGTAATTGCCGGCATATTAATTAGTAATTGCCGGCATATTAATTAGTAATTGCCGGCATATTAATTAGTAGTTACCGGCATATTAATTAGTAATTGCCGGCATATTAATTAGTAATTGCCGGCATATTAATTAGTAGTTACCGGCATATTAATTAGTAATTGCCGGCATATTAATTAGTAGTTACCGGCATATTAATTAGTAATTGCCGGCATAATAATTAGTAATTGCTGGCATAATAATTAGTCCCACTAGTATAAGATTTAGTCTTTCCGGTAGAGTCCGTGCACACTAAATATAAAAGGGAATAATTTTATTTTATACTCCACGGCATGAAAATGCCGTTCGGTTTAAACAGGTATGCCATTGAGACTAGTTGGGTTTACCCCCTTTGTACGGGATAAATGGATTTATTCCATTCAGACGAAAGCACCAAATATGATGCACGGCCTACAAATTCATCCCGTAGGGTATGAATTCTGGGGTAAATTCTTTAGTGTGTTGGTCAACTTTGAAATACCTAACTAGCCGCCTTTTTCCTTTCATTGCAGTTAGTAGTGAAACAAATGTATTCATCGCTCACTTTATGTGCTGATTTCAATACCATACGTTTATTTAAATCACAATAACTTCTCCGCAAGACCTCCGGTAGCTCACGTAGCAAATTTACCCAGCAGCAAGTACCGCCGCAACACTGGTTTCACCCACCTTGCTAGCTCTTATGCCCACGGTGCACTGGATACAAACAGTCACTTTACAACGTTTCACCGGTACAGGAGAGGAAAAAGCGGAGATTAAGGACTTGCTAGATAAGTTTGAGAGTGCACACGTTGCAAATAACGAATCGCAAAAGATACAACTATCGGCGAAATACTTAGAGTTAACGGCTAAGGATAGGTAAAATATATTTTTCGACGGAAAAAATTGGATGATCATACAAGATGAGTGCGGAATTCATCGACGGGGATTGGAAACGTTGACATGGTCCGAACTCGTGAAGAAAATTCTCAGTTTCTTCGACTCCGAAAGGGGAGACGCCTGGTTCAGTTTGACCATGAGTTAGGTCTGACTTTCTTTATCTGGGCTATAAATTTGCATAGGGAGGAAAACAAACCGTTCAATTAACGAACGCTGACTTTCATTAAGAAGGATTTAAACGAATACTATAAGCATAGGATAGGAGGATTAGACATTAGGACGCTGGATAAATTCAACAGTCACAAGCAAGGAGGGACAGAGCTGATGCATCCCGATCTCTGCATTAAAGTCTTGACCTTTATTATAACAGGAGCTAGGAAATTTTTTGTAGGAGCTGTCACCTTTTCCAAGTAAAGTAGAAATGGTCATATGCTATTTTTATCCTAATCTGTTTAAAGTACTGTCGACTTCAAGATCCAACGGCAGTTGGTATTCTCTAAGATTGGCAATTAAAGATGCTAGTATATATTGTGAGTTAGCTAACTTCTCCAGCAGTTTATTACGTATTAGACTACTAATTAAATTCTTACCGTATTTCCGTAATGTTAATGTCTTGTTTTATAACAGTTTTTCATTAACACCGCATGCTACTTATATGCAGCTAAGTGCACTAGTTTATTAATTTATCATGGATGATTATTACGATGATTATAACCAAACAATTACCTTTCGTATTGGTATAATTCCTATTAGTGGTGTCTGTCATGGTTTAGGGCATGAAGAATAAAATATTAACTCTACATTATCATATTACCCTTTAATTTGCTTAAACCTATTTAGAATAGCATAGAGGCACGCTCAAACGTGTATAGTACCTACAAATTATACAGGTGTGCAGCACCATTTATAGAGGTACACAGGTGTACACGGACCGGTAGTCAGGTGTGCACATACAGGTATTCAGCACTGATACAGGTGCATATGTACCTGCGTGCGAGAACGCATCGCTAAGTGTATAAACATACAGGTAAATACACGGTTGTGTACGTACTGTCAGTCTGTCATGGGAGAACCCATGAAAATAATATTTATAATTATGTTATAATATGCATTATGTAAAGCCATGAAACAATCTTATATAATAAAATTCTCATGGGGTTTGTAAAAACACATGTAAAAAAGCATAAAAAAGGACTAATGTGCGTGTGTTAGGATCTCACAAACCACTCAACGTATCAACCTCAGGAAAACCTTTGCTAGAAGCTAAGACTCCGGTG